>JAFELO010000708.1:7369-27567 GCA_017140195.1 Eumaeus atala
CGTCGCTCTCGTCGGAACACCGCATACATCTTATTACCCTTTATTGGTTATTAATTTTTGTCAGATATGTATGTATATATACATAGTTTTTGTATAGAATAAACCGCAACGCTCATATTTATCGTGTTATAAATGACCATGTTTAACAGCCACAACGTTTTATTAGTTGTGGCTATTAACCCCCAAATGCATGTACATACACCGATCATACGTTAATTCCCATTGGGCCACTCTAAAAACGAGAGTGTGTATGTGAGAGAAACGTACTTCGATCACGTTCGATTAAGCTGCATCTCAACAATTTCACGACGGAGGAGAGTCGTAGTACTCGAATAGAAATGTTTACAATAATCGTTCGCTTCAGCCGTATCCGATGTTGGCCAATACGATGGTGGATGATGATAAAGTGTTTACAAATATTGTTTGTTTGTTTGATGTGTGGTACAATTGTATCGGGTATTACTCGGGGACATCACTACGGGGCAGATAAATTTGTTAACACTCGTGCGGTACGTTTTTAAAGTTCACTGTTCGCGTGAGATTGTCCTTCACTGGCGTGATGATAACGTTATTTTTATTTCATGAAACACAGTACACGCAGACGCAGTAGTACAAGAGCCCGTGGAATTCCTCACTGTATAATGGCGTTTTTTTAATTTTCGCCCAATTCTTTACACGTCTGGTATGCTTCGAAGCAAAATTCTATTAACACTGAGAGACTCCGCAGTATACCTGTTTTACTTTTACACGGATTTTAGTTCCTTATCTATACTCGTGTCGGCTGTCTAGAGTCACGACAACCGAAACGATATTGTAGACGTAACGTTATAAAGAGGTGTCCATCCTGCCGGGTTTTATGGAGTTAACAAGATTCCGGAATAAAACATAGGAATAAATGTGTCGTCTGAAAACATTCCCATAGTTTGTACTCAGAAACTTTCCACTGCAATAAATAAGCAAAGTTTCAATTGAAATACAAATAAACGACTGCATAAAAATGTTTGAAATAGGTACCCAATCTCACTAGAGATCTTCTTTTTAATTCTGAATTGTTACTAGTTTAGGAGTTACGTGAAAAATTGGTGAAACTTTTTCGTTACCGTAATTTGTTAATTAATAACTTATACATTTATCACACCACACACATGTCATGCACCGCACGAGCCACATGCATCTCACGCGCCACAAACATCTCATGAACCCCACGCGCCGCACACATCTCACGCGCCATACACATCGCATGCACCCCACGCGCGGCACACATCTCATGCGCGACACACATCTCATGCGCGACACACATCTCATGCGCGACACACATCTCATGCGCGACACACATCTCATGCGCGACACACATCTCATACACCCCACACGCCGCACACTTCTCACGCGCCACACACATCTCATGCACCCCACGCACCGCATGAATCTCACGCGTGTAATTGTCTATAAGCTAATAAACAATTCACAACAATTCAATCGAGGCCACTCCAGATTGAATAGGCGGAATAATTTACGGAACCTTATCCTTACTTTTTACACTCTAGAGTACTACGTTAGAATCACTCAATCCTTCAGTCTGTATTCTGTACATATACATACAAATATAAACATACTTACATTCACGTGTGTACATAATATATTCATACTTACATACAAGTAGTAGTAGTAGAGGTTCTCATTCTGCATTGCAGCCTATTTGGCCTGCACGACCGGGGAGGTACCTCTCTGTCGCATGATATTGCCGTAAAATGCCGAGTAGTGTGCCGTTCGTGGGTTACCGGTGGCCCTATGGGCGGGAGGAGGAAAGAAGCGCAACGCATCTGTATGACAAATGTATAGATGTCTATGGACGCCACTAAGATACTCCTATCGCCTGGTTTTCCTCCAAAAGATAAAAAAATACACATAATCACGACATATTCACGAAAAACATCTCTCCTTCGGAAGCAGTCGGCTAAACAATCACTTGTATTATGAATGTTTGCTTTAATGTGAATTTGGGACGCGGTAATGATTTCAGTTTGTCCGTGAACTCGAGCCTCGGTAAGTCGTACGTTTTCAGCTTACAGCTGTGTGCGGGGCAGCCCACATTTCGGCTGATTATAAGTATTTGAACATAATATATAATAAGCTAAAGTATGTACGCGGGTTAGAGAAATAAGCTAGGTTGTATTTGTAAAAGGTAAAATTTAATTTTTATAAAAAAAAACCATATATTTTCAGTGTTTCAAGACGTAAATTATACACATTAAATTCACATAATTTTTTAAATTAATTTAGGGACACCGATTTTTTAGTATTAATTTCTCTGAGTATAAGCTCTATTGTCCTGAAATATAGAATTTTTGCGTGCCTATTATTCATTTATTCAACAGTATAGTAGGGAGATCTGAAAGTACAATGCTATAAAAAGCTACAATATCATAATGTGGTTGTTAACCCTAGATATGAGTTGTGTTATACTATTGCTTCGTATAAGCTTACATAGTTACAATCTCCATAATTAATATCGATTTTAATCGAATTCTATCGATTATATAACGTAGTTTTCTTTATCGTTACGGTCGTGAGACCTCAGGAACCACCAAATGACGGGTACCCATTCGCAGAATATCTTCAACGGGTGCTGCTTAGCATGTTTGATCGGTGTTAAATAAATACTTCCATGCCTTGCAGTATTGCAGCCGAATTGAGACGGGACGACCAGGGAGGTATATCTTGCTCTCAGAGTATCGTCTTTAAGCGATTGCTATGTTCTCGCGTTTCCTGCATTGTGATTAGCCGGTAGTAATTTGAGGGAATGGCGTGATGGTGGACAAAGTGATGCATTACAATAATCCCGACGTTATTGGGCGCGGTATTTTCCAAATTACTCCGATTTCTCGTTTATCCCCTATGCTATAAAAACTGTTCACATGTTACACATGTTCCTAAAGCCTCGGTCAGCCTATCTGGAACTTAAGTGATAAATGAATTGTAATTTTCGGTTTCACCGGTTCAGGTTTAAAGTAAATAATTGGAAGGATTTATGTAATAGTTTAGCATCGAACAGCTACTGGACACTTTAATAGTTGTCTGTGTAACCGACCCCTAAAGTAATAAAGGGCGGTCTACAATTAGGCGAAGTCTAGCGACCTTCCAAAGTTATTATCACATTAACACTTCAATGGCAAGAGCTTGTAAGTGACTATGTTGAATTTCGTCGTTGTATACTGTATATCTAACGCCCCGCGGTTTACCTTGCGGAACGTGGTAAAATTCTACATAAAAGCATTTCACCTCCTCCCTATTTCTATTGAGGGGATGAATTTCTTACTTAACACCCGCCTCGCATTCTCCACATTCATATCTCTCTTCATACAAACACGCGATGGTCTTATCAGATGAATCTGGTCATGGTATGTTAGTCTTGGTCTTCCGCGATCCTTCCACCTTCGCATGGCATATCTATTTTGTGCACAATTTCATGTTATATTCGATATCCTACATAAACTATTTGAATTTCAACTTGATGAACTCGTGACATGACAGTGTAAGAAGAGTCTATTTTAGCATTTCCCTTTTAGTTTGCAGTACAGGAAATGAAATATAAGCTCGATCTCCAAGTACATGTGGGATGAATGTAGCGTTCCTTTCAATGGGACGACAAACGCCTGTTGTGTTATTGGATGACAACAACTGTTGTCGAATCCAGCGCAATGACGACTATTTTTTTCCCTCTGTTCGTTGGGTTCTACTGCTTTAGCTGATGCTATTTTTTACTAGCTCTACGGGTTTATCCGCGTAATATTTTATCGGTAATAAGATAGAAGATGCGAGAGAGTGAAGGGAAAGTATTTTTTACATTCCCGTTTGTTATATATACATGTGCCAGATTTTATCCAATTTATTAGTGTTAGCGTGAAAAAAAAAAACGCATTTAGTACGTGTTATGCGCATTAATTTTTCCATTAAGAGGCTGTATTGCAGCAGAATAGGGCAGGCACGACCAACCTACGACGACCGGGGAGGCACCTCTCGCTCTCATGATACTGCCGTAAAGTGCCGCGTCGGTGCCGTGCTACGCGCGGTTTGCTAGTGTGGACCTCCTGGGAGAGGAGAAACAAAGGAGGGCGTCAGTAGCCATGCTCGTGGGTCTGTAATATAAAAAAATGATTAATATTACCGTAACTTTCCGGGAATAACTTATTTTCGACGTGACGACTGACAACTTCCTGGGAGAATTTAGCCGAGCGATGCGGGACACGCGCTCCACACAGCCACAGTACAACATATGATTCTTTTGACACGAAAGAATAACGCAGAGTGCGCACTGTGCAGAGCCACAACGACGTTAACGTGGTCCCCGGTGCGGCGTTGGAATATAATTGCAACGGTTGCATGAGCGTTAAGAGGATCCCCCCTGGAACCTGTTAGCAGAATGATAGGTATTGTCTCTGCAGGCATATACATCGAGGAAGCATCGTGTTACTGGCGATGATTTTCACGGTATAGCAGCAAGCTCTTAAGCCAATCTTGTATAACGCTTCGTCAACAGATGGACATTATGCGTACGTTGGTTACCGTGTCCTGCGGAATCTTTTTCATCTAGTTTAGTGCACCTGTTTAGTCATAATTGGTCAGCATAGTTACAGTAACGCTCACCAATTTCACAAACAGCAGGTTTGTGTAATTGGTGAGCGTTACTGTAAGTACGGTAAGCGATTTAAAATTTCTCGGTGACAGCTGTTCTTGTAAGTTATAGTTCGTCGCTCCGATTTGTAATGAACAGGTCGAAATTTGCCTGTTTGTTTAATTTATTGGTCTGTAAGACCAATTCATAGATCTATTTACGATTTCGGAAGAAAATGTGCTTTCAATTTATTTTGCACCTTTTCCCCAAAATAAATCTATCCTATAGCCAAAT
The DNA here is from genome assembly GCA_017140195.1 of Eumaeus atala. Lineage (NCBI taxonomy): Eukaryota > Metazoa > Arthropoda > Insecta > Lepidoptera > Lycaenidae > Eumaeus > Eumaeus atala. The sequence continues at coordinate 12,276 of JAFELO010000708.1, forward strand.
GCGGTTCAGTTATACTACAAAATATACTTTTAAATACTGTCTTCGTTCTTTATTAGTTGTAACTTTGTGAGTGATTGGTTAAAAGAATATTCATTAGTAGTAACAAGAAACCGACATATTCCGTAGCAGCAAACCAAAAAAGTATTTGTTCAAATCAATATTTGTTTAAAGTTTCTTTACAACCCTATAATCTAATTTTTTTCTACAATTTTCCTATCGATAGTTCAAAAGTTAGGTGGATAAGAGGGGTGAGGGGGTATAAACGTAAGCAAATATCTCACAAAGTCTTAGCATTATCATAAAATCTTATTAAAAGTTCCATACTATTTAGAAATGCCTATTCAATTTTCTTTTCTTTTGATCAAAACATCAATTAACGGTAACGATTATATAATCCTGTCAAATTTGAAACACAGTACCCAAAATCTCTGATGAAAAGCGGACAGATAGGTTTTTCTGTGTTACAAATCATATTCGATATTCATTTTAACTTAACACTTCCACGCGTTTCCGAGAGAAAGGTCTTGGCAGACTTACTGATGGAGAGAGAAGTAATCCTATAAGGGTTCCATTTTCCCTATTGCGTCACGGAATTTTGATGTACCGTTACATTCAAACAAGTGTAAAAAAAGTATCACGGCGGCACCTATGTAACATGTCGACATGACACATTTAATAGGATTAACGGAAATTTAAAAGCACTTAGCTTCAAAAAAATAAGTACTACCAGCACAATTGAATTTGGACCCTTTTAGGTATGATGTTTGACGAGCAATCTCGTCACTCCAGCAAAATCTGTAATGGAAATTTTAAAATTGCTGACGGCAATATTGCCAAATTAGCGAGTTAAGATAAACTGTTGTGTATGGGTACGGACAGCATTTGAATTTTTAAATTTAATTTTTAATTCATTTATATAATATCGCCTCTGTAGTGCAACGGTGTAGGTGTCGCCTGTTAAGACCGTTCACCGTGTCAGGTCCTGGGTTCGATCCCCGGGTCGGACAACTATTATTAAAATGTTTTTCAGATTGTTCTGAGTATATATTACATTGTCCGGGATTGGAATGTGCCCGAAGTGGCCATGCGCTTGCCATCTATGGCATCATGGCCCTCAGTACCTTGGCTAATCGTAGGTGTTCCAATATATCTACTGGACGTACGAGCCTCTCTCTGCTTACCTATTCGGGGATAAAGGCGTGAGGGTACTTAACTTGTATAAATTGAATTAAAATCAATTTATACAAGTTAAGTTTAAAATTCAAGTGCTGTCCCACCATACATAACAGTTTATTTTCCATGTCTTTCCTTCTAATCTGTCGTCGTAGCTCTGTGGTTTTTTGCATTTAACAGGCAGTTTCCTTGCGGTTCTTAGTTATTGTTGGTAAAGTCAGTCCAACAGTATACTCTTCGTATTACCTGTTTTCCAAAATGGAACGCATTTTTTATTTCATTTTGTGCTTTCGTCCGGAATTAAAATGAAATAAAAATTGGGAGCACCTCTTAGTGGTCAAAATAGAACTAACAAAAATATTTATTATAATAAGGTACGCCGAAACGAATACGACAGAGATTCATTTTTTGCTGAGTGCTTTTTAGATTCAAAGGATTTTCTAAATAACTTTTCATTTCTTTCACGATGTAACAATATATAACATATATAGTAATTGATTGCCAATCGCTGAACAAAGTTAAGCGCGATGAACAAAGTTAAACATGTGATGTAATGCGATACTTATTGAAAACCCGCTATCCCGACAGTAGTTATCCCGTCATTATTGCAGTATTTGTTGTTAAGGTAACATATAATGTTACGCAATTTCAATCAAAAACGTTAGTATGTAAATTCACATTTTTCAACCCTATAATATAAACATATAATGTTTTCTCGTATTATTTTTCATCCAAACCTTGGCCCTCCGATAACGTACGCAACAATAAAATTATTCTTAAGTTACGAGTTTACGAGGGGTGATTGATAAGTATCCGAAACAACAACGAAAATCTTTAATAATCTATTTAAAACAATTTTATTTTTCAACGTAGTTTCCTTCTACCTCGATGCATTTAGTCCAGCGCTTTTCCAATATCGTTACACCAGTTTGTTAAAATGTTTTCTCTAACCTCTCAAAATACTCGTCTACGGCGACAGTGATTTCATCATTTGATGAAAATCTTCGACCGCCTAACCATTTCCTGAGATTCGGGAACAAGTGAAAGACGCACGGGGCCAGATCTGGGGAATAGGGGAGGATGCGGTAACAATTCGAATCGGAATTCATTGAGTTTGGCAACTACAACCCTTCACCCTTGAGACATGTCCGTTGTCGTGGTGGATTAAAACTCCTTTTTTGCTAAGTGAGGCCGTTTCCTTCGGATTCCTTCAATAAATTTTTGCAACAAGCTTGTACAACATTCTCCATTTATTGATTTTCCTCTTTCAAATAATCCACTCCAAAAATCCCTCGAGCATCCCTAAAACAGTCCCAATCACTTTGCCGGCCGATAAAGCCGTTTTTACTTTCTTCGGCGCAGGCTTTCCGCTCTCTGTCCACAGCTTGTTCCTTTGTTTCAGGAGTATAATGATGTATCCATGTTTCATAACGCCGCAAAAGCTCGTTAGTATCATGCTTAAGCAGCGCCAAACACTCTAACGAATCGTCCAGCCGACGTTGCCTTTGGTTAATAGACAGCAAACACACCCATCGCGCACAAAGCTTTTTCATTCGCAAATGTTGGTGTGAAATGTTACAAACGGTTCAGAAGAATGCTTACTATCTGTGCTATCTGCTATAATTTTAAACGCGGATCATTCAAAACGATTTTTTGAATCTTTTTGATCATGTTCGGATTCATGGCTTCATTTGGGCGGCCAGACCAGTTGGCGTCCTCGCAGCCCTGTCTCTACGTATAAAATCAGTTACCCAGGTGTGAATTGTACTCAATGCAAGAGCAGTATTACCTGAAAGACTACCTAGCTTGACTTTAATCTGGGTTGCTGTTTTCCCTTTTAAAATGTAAAACTTTATCACCGTACGAATTTCGTTTCTTTCCATTGTTGGGAAAATTCACACAAATTCTATCGGTTCGAATAAATTAAAATTAAGCGTTCTATTTTCGAATAGATGATAGAATATAATGGAATAAATTTTATTATTATTAACCTATCTTTTTTTAAATTCGTCGTTTCGGCCAGTTATCAGTCAGCCCTAGTACATATAATTGGGGAACTTCAGATTTATAATGAAAAGAAGATTGAGAGCCAAAAGGTCTCGAAGCCACTGGAATCTTTTGGCAATTGTATCGCCCTCTCATACCTAAAGATTGACATTGTGATGCTTGATGGCGTACTTTCTCGGATACATTACTCTTTCGTTGTCATCCCGAACGTTCTTGTTAATTATTTTATAGAGCATTTTATAAATTCCCCAATTTTAATAAATTTGAGCCTAATTATCTTGAGAAAATCTCGCGGACTACCCTGTTATGATTCTGAAAGAAAATAACTCGTCTGGCCTAAGTCAAGTCATTGACAAGATTTTTGGTCCCACATTAGAACAACGCTATTTTACAACAACACCACATACTATATAATGGTGAGCGTGCCAGGAAAGATCCAATATGGACGGATAATCTTATCTTCATATTACTTCAATTTTGCTGCGTCTTATTCCGATTGAATCCAGTACCAGCATTTTTCAACAATTCATCGAATCTTTGTGAAATTTAATACCTATATAATAAGGATTTACTCAGCATATAATGAAGCTTTTTTAGTTACATATAGTATTGTCATTACTGACAGGGTTTCGGCAATCTATACATATTATAAAGACGTTCTCTCCAACAGCTGTTAGTCCGCATGTGATCGGTTTTCTTAAAATCTATAGAACAGATTTTCATTCGGTTTTCACCAATGGCAAGGTTTTAGTATATAATTTGTTAAGATAGCAATCTCGTCCCTGTTATTCACGTGCAAGATCGGGGCTGATCGCTGGTATGTTATAAGCAACTTGGTCCGCAAACACTGTAATAATGCAGAAGGTTAGGCTGTGGCGCCCTCTACGTCTTAATGTCGAGCATTTCATTATATTTCGATTATAGCTTATTTTATATTCATAATGCACTTTAAAAGCATCGATTTACAAAAATACAAGATATGCGATTTCATACTGAACTGTCATTATAAAGCATCCGTGATCGTACATAAACATATCTTCTTTGCAATGTCTATCTAACGAGTAAGATTTTCAGTCTTTTTTACAAAATATCTTTTCTATAATATTCTTTTTTATAATACAATACTATTCAAAAGATTTGCACAATTGAAACATATTTCCCTGAAAAGTGAACCTTACGTGCATGTGTTTAAGTTGTATTTACAAAGTGCATAATTTAACAGTTGCACATATTTTATATGAACGGTTTCGAAACGACTAACCTTAGTATTTTTCTAAATCATTATTTAAATGAAATATAAACAGAATCCTTATTACAATAGAAACACCCAACAGAGCACTTTCACTCATATAATATTTAAAACAAGCTTCTAAAGATATTACCGCAGACGTACGTGAATGTGTATGCAGAGACACGATTGACCAACTTCAAATGTGGTCCACATTTTATTTGGAGCACTAATTATAGGCTAGCATATTAAACGTAGCAGCGCGGAGCCGGATCAGTATGTAGGTATACAACTTTGTAATATAGCTAAGGTAGATACTACCGTAGAGCTTGAAGACAAAAGCGTTCTTCAACCAATGCATTCTCCCCATGAAGACCTACGGGGCCGAAACATGGCCTCTTCATTTAGGCCTGGTCCGTAAGTTTGCGGTAGCTCAGCGGGCTATTGAACGTGCTATTGGTGTTTCTTTACTTGATAAAATTCGTAACGTAGCCTTAAGCCAGAGAACTAAAGTTTCTGACATGACGCGAAGAATAGGCTCGCTAAAGTGGTAATGGGCTGGTCACACACTCAGAAGATCAGATGGCAGATGGGCCAGTAAGGTTCTTTGAATGGAGGCGGCGTTTAGAAAAACGAAATGTTGTTCGGCTGTTCACCAGGTGGGAAGGCGATCTCCGAGCAATGGCTGGTACGGGATGGATGCGAGTAGCAGATCGGCCGCCTTGGCGTTCACTGAAAGAGGCCTACGTCCAGCAGTGGACCGGTAAGGACTGATAATGATGATGATATAGATTCGGAGCGAGCCTAACTTTGAATACGTACGATTAATAGATACGATATTACAAGCGCCGCGAATAGATAGTAAAATATTTTTCAAATACAAATAATGACAAGTAGTGATCCAGAGATCGAAGTACGATCGCAATCACAGCTTCACTGAAAGATATTTTTATAGGTATAAAGTAAAACTAAATGTCGTATATGGGTGTTGCAAGTTAAATATCGGGTCTCTAGAATTGATAATAATCATTTTATATACTTATTTTAAAAGACACCTATCTATTTTTAGCAAAAAGCGAAAAGCTGGCTGACTGTATGTGGTCGAGTGTCCCAAAATGTACGCAATGAAATTTCAAGCGATTTTCACCCGTGGACAGAGCGATTCCCAAAGAAGGTTTAAGTGTATAATTTGGTCCACGTAATTCCTGTTCCTTACGTGGACCAAATTATACACTAAACTAAAAACACTAAAGGCGAAGGGAATCGCTAGTATACAATAAGATTAAGTGACCACCACAGAATAAACGAAACACGACAGAATAAAGGGAACACGACAGAATAAAGGAAACACGACAGAATAAAGGAAACACGACAGAATAGTCTAGTGATGGACTTTGCTTGATTTTCATAATGTGAGAATGTGCGATTTCTCAAGTCGCGCCATTTCTACATGGTACATTTGGATTTAATGTGTTTATGAAGTGAAAACTTATTTAGGGGCGTTAAGCACTTTTTAGATGAACAGAAACATAAGTCTTGTGTCATAATCACGGAAAGCAGTAATTCTTCACTACAGTTACAATGTATGTTTGCACTTAAGTAAGTAGTCATTAGGACCGATTCCGCCTTTTCTTCTGTAATAAACTTTTACTTGGTTGTGCACTTGTTTCTGTCACTGGAAATAATTTGACATTAAATTATACAAGGATTGAATGGGTTCATGGGTTCAATAATACAAAGATTGAATCATATTTGATGGAAACCCCAATAAATATTATTTAGACAAATGACATTTAATATTTATAATAAACTAGCGGAGCACCGCGCTCTCATCCACCTAAGACAGTTCTTAAGTCTTACTAAAACGCAGCCTTTCTTCATATAAACTCCAGTATATTCCAGTGATAGTTCCTTAAGAACCAATCCAGACATTAAGTTTCTGTTTATCTGTCGGTCATTCTGATTGTATGGAGTAGATTACTCCGATTAGGAGAGAGTACTCCGAGTGAAAGTTTCAAAATAAATAATATTTATTATACACCCTCTTTTACTTCCTCTTGAACTTAATATCTCCCTCGTAATATATCTCATTGCTTAAGCAAAGCCAGCTTTCTATACTTTACTATAAAGGGTATAGTATAAGGGAACAGACGAGCAATATGAGCGTTTTGATGACTACCAACGCCCACGGACGTCCGTATTATTGTCATGCAGATGTGTTGCTCTTTCCTCTAAGGATTAGGGGCCGGTGGCTACTAAACAGCACGAAATACGGCATCATAGTTGTCATAATACGGCGGTATTATGTAAGCGAAAAGTAACTCTCCAGTTGTGGCGGCCAATTTCGTTGCAATGCAGCATGGCACCATCTATTACGAAGGAGAAACCTTTTCGCCAATCTTTTCTTAAACTAACGTCCCAAAAAGAACCAAACCACGAAGATATCCCTTTCACTTTATAAGAATAATATTACATTATGGTAAAACTGTGGATTATTAATAGTTTTTGTAAATTATACAATTAACAAAATCAGTTTCGTAGGTTAACATAATACTTCTTATAAACACACACACACATTACAAACTTTATCTCTTTTCAATTTGTTTGTCTGTATGTTTAATTATTATTAATGTAATAATTGATATAAATAAGTAGATTGTAATTAAATTGTGTATATTTTTTATCCAGCGGGAGGGATCGGATGAACTACGGTTGGACGAAGAAATGGATCGAGTTGTATGGAACGAGGCTCCGCAGCAGACGCGGTTGCAAATCCAAAGCAATGGCGAACCCGTGCGGGACATCGCCGCCCCACCACCATATTCACAAGGTAGGTTACCACTTATCTTCAAAAGCTGTAATACGTGAAATATCTGTAGCGCAGTGCAGTTGTTGTCGAGAGTATTTGCTACCAGCGTGTTTGTATGAAGAGAGATATTCGATTATATAGATTTAAGGCCAGCCAAGGCAGATCAAGGAATATGGATCTTTTGTGTCCACTCCCTTAACTCGGTATACGCTATTAGGAAAATGACGAGAAAATTTGTGTGTGGTACCGACGTCTATACACACCCGTGCCAGAAGCTCCAAGTTTCGAAAAGAAAGGAGTTCAGGAAGCAAGTTAGTGATAGCACAGAGCATGTCCTCGTTCAGTTCCAAATTCCGTAAAATCACCAATAAAATCTAAGGATGACTATGATGACCAAATCTGCACATTATAATATTTGTACCCTAAGTCGGGTGTGGGGGGAGGGTACGCGTTCGATTTTTGTTTGACCTGAACTCCATCGTTAGCTGTATTAAAAACTAGCAGCCAGTCCCCCCCCCCCCATCCCAAACGTTAAACGTAAAACTCTTAGAGGTGAAGTTTCGTGAAATTCGTTGTTAGTGGATATCTGCACTCTAAGGGTCAATTCATACTAGCGCAGAGTCGAAGCGAATCGAAGCGTCAAATTCCTCACAATCAAAGCGAAGTCGCACGAATGCGCGCGTATTCGCGTGAATTAGCGCGAGAATGTGCGCTTTTTCGTGGCATTAGTGATGGACACCAGTTGCCAGTTGAATCTCGTTGTTGAAACTCGTATAAAATGGTTGACATTGATCTTGCTATGATGTTGCTTATATCAGAAGTTGAAGAAGAAGAAAACGCAGAAAAAAGAAAATTGCGAAATTTTGGAGTTCACGACTTGTGGAAGAAAAGACGTATATCTGGTGAATTCATTTCTTTTTGCGCAGATTTATATCTGTACCCAAGTATTTATTACGACTATTATAAAATGAACTATGATCAATTTGAAAACTTGGTCAATATTTTGAAGCCACACACTGTAAAACCGACTGACCAGACGGCGCGATCACCCACCAATCAGAGTTGCTCGCGCGCAGGCGCGCGAATTCCCTCGTATGCGCGTGAATTCGCGCGTCTTTTTTTTTCCTTGGAAGAAATATGTGCATTACATTGTGGAAATAAGGGTGAATTTGCTATATTAAGTTTCGGATTGACGCTTCGATGCGCTTCGACTCTGAGCTAGTATGAATTGACCCTAAGTTAGGTAGGTTTTGTAGTCTCTGAGATTTCGTGATTAATCAGTGAGTGGTATTTTGCTTTAATATTATTGGCATGGATCCGCTGGATGCACGTGGCTCGTGACCGTGACCTATAGCGCTCTATGGGGAGGCCTATGTCCAGCAGTGGACGTCATCCGGCTGTTGGTGATGACGATGATAATGATTATTATTATTATACATAAATATTTTCAGAGTAGATGGACTGTGTTGAATATTTCAATATTATATTAATACATTCAGCACAAAGTGGGTTCCTCCTAAGTGCCGTCCTGTTGTAGCGTATTGTTTATAGCCTATAAACTTCATCATGTATGGCACACACAAAAATATTTTGAGGTGTTATACCGTTGATTTAGCTGTGCCGTTCATGAAGTAGGGACATATCAAAGAGAAAATATTCCAGTAACACCTCGTTTTTTAATTTCAGAAGTGGCATTGGCCACCAGGCGTTATGGAATGCATTCTGTTTTATCGAGACATTTTCCCACTACATACTAAACGTCCGATATACGGACACATATTCCCATTACACACTTAGTGTCTAATATATCGTCACATATTCTTACGACTGGTTTCCTAAGTGAGACAGCAACAACGTCTGTCGACCGACCGATGGTAAAACCGTATTGTTGATTATGAAATATAATAAAACTACTTTTACGGATTTTATCGCGGTTTATTGAATTATTTATGTAGCCCGACGTTTCAGAAGCATTACAGCGACCATGGTCACGGTTGGACTGAGATGACAGATGTCCTGTTGTACCAAGTTTTTAAAAGTACCCGAAGAATTATAATTTCAGTTGTTCCGATTAACGCAAACAGTACTTATTATAACAGTGTAAGACATCAATATGAAATATAAGTACATTTGTGATTAGACGATTTACATGGAGTGTTTCAAGTAATTCACATAGCTGATACTGATGAAGCAGAAGGTGCAATGGTGATAGTGATGAATGATATTATAAGTGACTCCTTATACTAATATTATAAACAGCGAATTATTCGTTTATTTGCGTTGAATAGGCTCCCGTAGTTCTACTGGACCGATTGAAAAGAAAACCGAACCGACAAAAATTCAAAGCCGGAATAAGTCTGCATTCGATTTATATTTATCATTGGAGCTTGGATGTACACATATACTCACGACTTTACAAAGGGGCCCAGTTGGTGTTTTGTTTAGTTTACTGACGGTGTCAGGTTGTTCACAGCGAGCTGGTAGATCTTGTTTGAAATTATGCGCTTCATTCGTTTTAATCTATCCTGATTGTACTTAGGGTTTTTGTGTTTCGCGTAACGGTACACGGTGTGTGTGTGTTAATTCAGTGGATCGCTTCATAGACTTTCAAATGGAATTGTTTTGATAGAACGGACCTGTTGAGAGGACGCTTAGGGTAAGAAATTTTCCCCTTTTACTACTCCCAGAGCAGTACCTGAACATGCCTGAAATTGTGTTGCATCACGAAAAGTTACTTTACATTGTACCCGGTGGACTAACGACTTGATTAGGTTGTCGAGGAACCGATGGATACAAGTGGCTCGTGATCGTGACCTATGACGCTCTATGGGGGAGCCTATGTCCACTAGCGTCCGGCTGATGATGATGAATTGGCATACCTAGATCTAACTTAGACTCGACTTTCCTTGTCCGAAATTGTCTTGTCGCTTAGTTATTACACATAATAGAATGAAAAGCAACCATTATGTAACTTGTGTATATTGCCTCGACTCACCAGTCCCGCGGAGTTTGTTTCGCCGGTTCTTCCCAGGACAGTGCTGGGCTTGAACCAGTAGTAGCGAAGCAACGATGTTCATACGACGTAAAACACTATTTTGAATAAAACATTTTGATCTTAGTGTTACGTGCGTTTAATATTAACGTGTGCGGCACATAGATAAATTATGAACGCATTATTACATTGCGTTTGATGGATGACAGTGGTATGTGGTAGAGATCCATTCTCCTTAAAAGTTTGCAAAGTTTCGCGGCTGTTTGTATAATTTTTAAATTGACATCTTTTTAAATGAACTGTGTTCATCAATAGACGTAGATCACTTTTTGTCCATCTCGGATAGGCGGTGTAGTGGCGAGATGATGCAGGCATCCCATGTTAGTCCGACTAACGCGGTGATAAAGACCTATGTTTTTTTTTCTTTGGAAATGTAAAAGTCGTTATGTGTCGTTGTATAGCGGGAGCAAATAGAAGTCAGTGTGGCTTTGCCCCGCGGTTCCACCTGTGAGAATATCTATATAGAAATATCTATTTATATCCTACAACCGGTCCGGGGCGTAGCCTGTCGGGAACATCGACATACTGGTCATGTTTGCATCAAAATACGTTCGGCCATTTTCACGCGTCGCGCGTTGAAATAAACTGAGGAACAGATATCCTGACAAAAATTCTAAGAAATGTTGGAACGTGTTATGTTATCGTTTCCAAGTATCCACATCCAACTTCTGCCCTCTCTCTTTAGTTTTACTATGTCTCAATATGTACAGATATATGAGAAGTATGATAAGAAAGTTACGAGCTATTTGTTCTTGCTGTTAGTAGACAAAAAACTCGGCAACGACACATTGTTAGCTGCTGCATAGTCATTTACGAAAATACGGCCCTTCACAATGAAGTGTTGTCCAAAACCGGTGGTTTTGAGAAGCTCTAGCAGAAGCTTGTAGAAAAATATAGAGAGTAATTTTTTTTTTAAAGACAATAAAAATTTTGTACTGATGTACACGCGTTAGAAGTTATACGTATTTGGCATAACAAGATAAAAATCTTTGGCCTTATTCTTTTCGTTGTAGAAAAGACGACTAGCAATAGAAAGAATTTAATAACTTTTAATGCTTTATTATAACGCATTATTAGCGCCAAAAGTAGCAAACTTCAAAAATGAACTTAATTGCTATAGATAAACTGTCAACTGATTTTATATATTATTTTACATTTAACACTAAATGATATTTTATATACTATCAGTTGAGCGTCTATTTGGTTAAGCCTGCTGATTGGCCGCGTGGAATGGAGCTTTTCTGGCACCGGAAAGGCTTCATTACATTATCCCGGTCACCCTGGTAAAGTACCATGGTAAATCGGTACTGATATTTCCTAATTGACGCTCCCCGATCTATTAGTACAATTGTACCAACCGGAATGAAATTGTACGTCTGAATGAGTATTCAGACTTACAGTTCTGTTCAAGTGGGTATAAATATCAACGATATTTTAATGAATTAAATGATAATGCTGTTAGAATTATGTATATTTGGGAATTATAATTCTCACGTCCTCCCATATAATATATGAAAGGGAAAGGCCACTCGCTTAGTCACTTTTAGGATGTAAATGCTCAGTAAGGGGGTGGAGTACATCTGTACAATAATTATGTGGATGTCTATGGTCGTCGAACATCACTGATACTATCCTCTATACTATAAAAAGAGCATATCAGTTTTATGACCAGACCACGATGACTCGAATATCATAATGCCATTGTTCTGGCATGCCGACGCAAGTATGTGCTTACTTACGCTCATAATAAGTGTGCATGATCTAGTGGACCCCATGTTCATTTTCTATAAAAAAATACTTTTATTATGTATTATAATAGTAAGACAATACTATAGTGTGCTTATTTATAAACATTGTGGTCTGTATGTATGTGATCGATTTTCTCTAAATGTACCGAGCGGCTTTCCATGCGGTTTTCACCCTACAACGGTTCCCGATTAGAAGGGGTAGCACGATTCCCGGGGAAGGTTAGTGTATAACTTCGAATGTTTATTCACTGGCGGAGCCAGGACCGAAAACCAGTTGGTTTTAAAAATTTACTTAGTTATTCTTTCTGGAAATCCTATTGACGAGCTATTTCTTTAGAACTTCAAACTTGTCAAACGTGAAACTCCCACTCGATTAGGTAAAAAGTGTATTCCATGCGAATAGAAAGTGATAAGGTATCATCATCAATTCCCGGAAAGAGGATGGGAGAAGAAAGCTGTCATTTCAATTTTGTCTACTGAACAGATAAGTTGGTGGCCTTTTTTAAACAAGACCCAAACAAAAATAGGAAAGACAAATCTGTTACGGTAACAGTAATATTCCTAGATGAATTTCGGCCACGGAACAATTCTCTATACAGACAAGCCAACTGCGCAGGATATATTATAATGCATGAGTGTGTGCAGGCGCAAGTGAACTCCCTGTTCACTCGTTCTGATTTTTAGATGGTACGGCAGTCCGAAGTCGGAGATAAATCAGGCGAAGCTCTGACGGCTTAAGGTGGTCTCCGAGGCACGGGAGTGTAACACCGCCAACTACCTGACTTTGGAATGCTATTAGAAATGGAAAAATCCCAATAACACTTTGGTCCGACCTGGGACTCGAACCCAGGATCTCACTACTGTGGTTGAACATGCTGAATATTAGACCACAGGGCAGTCAATGTAATGGTAACAATAGAACATAATATAAGCTTCATTACAGTACAGAGCGACACGTGTTTTATTAAATTACAAAAGACATAAACTCATAAAATATACTAGACTTGACATTATCACTATCTTTTGGGAAATTTAAATCACAGTCCAAAATGTATACTGGGGTTAGAACCCCAGTCTTCTTAGAAGAAGACTCAATGTAGTATGACAATTTGGCCCTCGGCTCAGCTCTAACAATCGTTTGTAATAAGAAATCTCATTAAGCTACTATTGCGACCCGAGCTAGTTCTATTACACGTTTTGCACTGAGGCGGTAAGAGTTGCTATTGTATTGCTTTTATTGGCTCATAAAAATACACACTGTAGTTGAATTGCGGCGAGGCGAGGACCTGTAGCTGACTACCGCTGCTCATGAGGTACGGTCCCTGCACTGTGTCAATTCTTGAAATGGATAATGTTATCCAAGCGAAAAACGCTTGCCGTTTGCATGGTACATATATTCAACGCTCACGGTGCCAACAATGAGTGCCTTAGAAGGATCGTGTGCTGCAGAGAAATCGGCCCAGCACACATACTCTACATAACTTACAGTATTGAGTGTACATAAGGAAAAATGGGACAGAAAAGTTAAAAAAAACTAGCAAAATCTGTGTTGCGTTAGATTTTGCTACTGTCTTGAAATTTTCATATATCATTGTAGGTTACATACAGTTGTAACTATCTTACGGATCAAAAAGATATTTTGATGGTCTTCTGAGTGCTTGTAATATTTTGTTCCTTGAGATTGAGAGTTCAAACTCTCAATATAAATATGGCCAGTTGAGTGAAGGCAATTATATACAAATTAGTGTCGATACTCGATAGTGTAGTGAGATTCTTCTAATTGCGGCTACACAACTACTACTAGTGACTACATTCCTATAAACCATAGATATGATACAGATTGAGAAGGGAAGGCAGCCTAAATAGCGGTCGTCGTATCGAAATAGATAGCAAATGTAGTACAGTCGCTTTCTTTTTCATTCATTTCACTACGCGCAATGCGCATGCGACATTAGATAGACAAAGATAGTATAATGTTTCACATCTCTATGAACCAAGTATCCGCTCACTGTAATATAACCTATAGCATCTCTCTATCGTCATTGCCGTCGCAATCATTCGGAGAGATGGGGCCTATTGACATCCGCATATGCAGATGCATTGATTCCTTCATCCAACCCCCAATCGACCACCGGCTACTCACAAACTACATAGAATGCGATAGCATGGCCTTTACTTTTAAAGTATCATGTGAAATAGAGCCGCCCCAAATTGGCTGCAATGCTGCATGGCACCATCTCTTATTAATATTTTATCCGCGATGCCGCAAATGCAGTCAGTCGCATCAGTAAAAGTGACGTATTCCTATATCGATATACATTTTAAACAGAATTGTTATACTCCCCTCACTAGACACACATGGACAAGCTCGAATACAATTGAAAGTAATTGTATGTACAATTGCTTACCGATTTGAGAATGCTTTAAAAAGAATTGGCTGCTAGTCTCAGCGTTTTTTACAAAACTTTTATAATAAAGTTCCGTAACTTGGACCGTTTTAAAAGGGAATATTTATATAAGTCTGGTAATCCCACTAATTATAAACTAGCTTCGCAGTTTCGCCCGCGCCAGTCACTCCTTTTAATACTAATACTCACATTGAGGGTTTAGCTTAAATATAGCTGGATAGGTGGGACTCTTGACACTGGAACTGCACTACTTGTGACTAGCGTGTTCATACAAAGAAGCTTCATAATATTAGGCATAGATTTGTCAAGATACAAAAGCTTTTACATAAATTTGCCATTCACTAACGCAAAAACTACTGAGTAGATTTTGTTGAAATTTAGCATATATGTATGATACATACTTTATATACGAAAATAAACACCCTTGGGATAGACACGGTGAAACCAGCGAGGGCAGAACTAGTCTAAGCATATATACACGTTATAATTAGCACATTGATTTGTTTTCAACTTGGCGTTATAGTTTAATTATTTCTTTATGAGGCAATGTAAATCTTTTAATAAATATTTCTTTGGCAGATATATATAGTCGTGAATAATATTTATTAAATAATTGACTAGTAGACTGGTAAAATCGTAAGCTGTTGCTTGTCCGGTGCACGTTACAGCAGTTGTTACGGGTTCGAACGCCATGGTACCTCCATCTTTAAAAAATTCTTAAGTATACGAAATTTCTTAATTATTTAGGCATTGTATGTAATTCTCTAAAACAATCTGGCCTATTGTGGATGAAAGAATGGCGACGCATCGGCGCAACAATTATGGTAATGTCTATGGGCGTCGGTAGTCATCAAAAGACTCCGATTG
>JAFELO010000708.1:27661-48409 GCA_017140195.1 Eumaeus atala
ATATTTTATTTTCGATCTCGTAAACGTGTAGCAATGACAACCAAGTCGTGTTACAACGTCTGTTGTTGTTAATTTCTGGGTGGATAAGGGTTTGTTATGAGTCCAATTTAGTTAACAGGTTCAATTTATTTGAAAATATTTTTAAATAGTACAGATACAACTTCTTCTATACAATTTCTTACAGACTTGCGGTGAACAATTCGGAGCACATTATAATTACGGAGCACGTATGATTTAATCGCAATTCATTTTCACTTTTATACAATATTTGAATATGTTTTTTCTTGACGTTGCGTATAGTGCCAGTACGAATTACAAATTTCATGCCAGTACGAATTCTGAATTCGAAATCAGATTGAGAATGAGGTTAGTTAGGTTGAAGTTTGCTCTCAGTTGATCAATTTTCAACACTCCTTCTTGATCAACTTGCAGCGAAGTACCTCGAATACCCTTCTGTTGAGTGGCTTCGTCAGGATGTATGCCATTTGTTTGTTGTTTTCGACTTGTTGTAGTGTCACGGTGTTGCCAATGTGTTGTTGAATGTATTTCCTTGGTATTTCTATATGCTTCTTTCCTTTAGTTGTCTTTCCTTCGTGTGCATTCTGTAACATGTGTATGGCTGACATGTTATCGACATGAAGAGTAATCGGCTGATCATTCGCTAGTATACCAAGTTCCACTGCAATTCGTTTGATCCAGCACACATCGTCAATCACTGACACTGCGACTCGTTACTCGGCTTCTGCTGTTGAGTACCAGAGTACTGGTCCCCCTCTCATTACCAATACTCCATTCGTTGACTGTCCTGTCTCATTGTCTCCTCCGAAGTCTGATTCAGTGTACGCCACTAGTTTCTTGTCTCCTCCAAAGTGGAATCCTGCTGTTGTTGTTCTTCTCAAATACTGGAATACACGTTGCACCATCGCCTGATGACTCTTCATTGGCTTGTTGCAGAATCGGCTGGGATAGTTCACGGCGAAGCTAACGTCTGGCTTGGTTATTGTAGTGAGGTACAATAAACTTCCTATCACCTCACGATACTAATTTTCGCCGTAAGTGGCTCATCGTTCTTGAATTCCTCTTGTTGCTGATCACTCCTGGTTCAATTGGTGTAGATGCTGGGTTGCACTGTTCGAGTTTCATCTTTCTCAGTATCTTCTCGATGTAGCGGGGTTGGTTCACGAAGATGACGTCCTGACCAATTTTGATCTCCAGGCCCCAATACGTTAACTTGTCCTGTGCCTTCTTGCTGAAAGTGATTTGGGACTCCTTACTTATCTCCCTCAGAAGCTTGTATATTTCATCTTCGTCTTTGCCAGCTACCCATTCATCATCCACAAATAATGAGAGCATTATACTCTTGTCCTTGTTGTAGTAAATGCACGGATCGTCGTTTGTGCTGACCAATCCTATCTTCTCTTTGAAGTGTGTTGTGGCTCTCTCATTCCACATCCTTGGAGCTTGTTTGGGTCCGTAAAGACTCCTTTCTACCTTGAAAACTTGTCCTGAACCGTCGTCGAACCCTTCACGCTGGTTCATGTGAATAACTTCCTTTAGATTTCCATACAAGAATGCCGTTGTGACATCTAATGATACTAGTTTCATTTTCTCTGACGTTGCGTTATTCAAGAGTAGTCGAAACGATGCGTGGCGGGCTACTGGGCCGAATATCTTTGCGTAGTCCACTCCTTTTTTCTGTTCAAATCCTCTTGCCCCGAAGCCTTAAACCTTTCATCTGCCTCATCTCGGAACACCCAACGACAAGAAATTGGCTTCACTCCTTTTGGACAGTCTACCAGCCTCCAAGTTTTCATTTTAATTGAGAGTCGTATTCCTCCTGCATTACATGTTTCCACCTTTCATCTTTGATATCCTCATTTACAGGAATGTCTTCCGTTTCGCCAATCATAGCTACATTGACGTTTCTCCCTCCACTTAGTGAGCCAAGTACACAGTCTTTCAGTCTTGGCGGTGGTAGTAAGTTTTAACGGTCTCGTAATACTCTTCCTTCTGGCTCTGCTTCTGGCGGTGCCTGTACCTCTTCTTCATTGTCACTTGAATCCTTTTTCTTCTCAAGTATTCCTTCTGGCTTCAGCGTCTCGAGTTCAGTTCCTTGCTGCATTCTCATCCCGTCCTCGTTGTAAATCACATTATCTGATCTGACTACCTTTCTCTCGTCTTTCAGATACACCCTGTAGCATGGTGAATCAATGTCGTAGCCAACTAGTATTCCTTTCTCTGATATTCGATCGATCTTGCCTCTCTTTTGTGCTTGCGTGAGGACATAACAATTACATCCAAAAGATCGCAGCTTGTCGATTTTCATATTTCTTCCAAACCAGAGTTCGGCTGGGCTTTTTCCTGGTACATTACTAGTTCCTGTCGGGTTGATCGTGAAGATCGCATGACTCATTGCTTCCGCCCATAGATTCTCGTTCAAATCTTCGGCGTGTATTGCTGACCTGGCTGCCTCAACAATTGTACTTATCTCTCTTGCAACCCTTCCATTCTGCTCTGGCGTGTGTACATTCGTAAATGTGTGAAATATTCCCAGTTTGTTCAACACCTGTTTGATTTTTGCATATTTCAGTTCAGTGCCATTATCAGATCTCAGACATTTCACTCTCCTTCCTAGCTGATTCTCCACAAGTCTCCATTTTCTCTGGAGCTTTTCCTTTTGTTTTCATAAAATAACAGCTTTGGTAGTGCGTGTAGTCGCCCTTGAACATGAGCCAGTACTTGGCTCCCCCTAGTGACGGGATATTCATCTCGTACGTGTAAAAGATCTAATGGCTGCTGGGCTGTTTTTGGGTTGTTCAGATGTGAAGTTCCAAGTTACTTTCGTTAGCGCACCCTTGGCATACATAATCATTCCAGTCATCAACATATCTCAATCCTTTCCTCTTCAGTATGTCCCTCAAATATTTCACATTTTGATGAGCAAGTCTCTTGCGCCAAATTTTGATCGACATCGCCATCAAATTTGTCTCTTCTTCTCTCCTGAACATCATTTTGTAGAGATTTCCCTTGCGCATTGCTGTTGCCACAATTTCCCTTTCGTTGTGACTGTAGAGGATTGATTATTTTTCATTTGCTTTCCGTACATGTCCCTTATCAAGTATCTGACTGATTGAGAATAAATTGAAATTAAGATTCGGAATGTGAATGACATTCTCCAGTACCACTGGATCATTACCAGTACACCATTTCTGACTATCAAAAGCTTCCATCTCAATGTTGCTGTCTGCAACGTCATCTAGCCTGGTTGAGTCTCCGATCACAATTGGGATGGGTTCATCAAGTTCGACAAGTTGAACAAACCACTCGCGGTGTGACATCATGTGATGACTGGCTCCACAGTCATGGTACCATGAAGTTGCCCTGTCCTTAGATATGTTGCTATCCACCGTCGAGAGTGCTGTTGTCAAAAAGGCCTTCCTGTTTCAATTTCCAGTTGTTGACTTGCTTTGATCTTGTCGAGGTTCACATTGTCTTGCGAAATGTCCTTTCTTCTTACTAATATTGCATGAATATTTCTCCTTGCAGTAAGCGATGTATTTGTCACACGCTTTTCCGATATCCTACGGAAGTTACGATATCCTACGGACTGTTATTCTTCAGTGCTAGGTTTAATTTAAATCTCCATGAAATAAAATTGACATTTCCCTGACAATCTTCGTTTAACATTTCTAACTGTGACCTTACAACATCCATTTTGCTTTTAAATCTTACGGTTTGACTAACTTCTATCAAAATGAACAAAATGAACTTTCACTGTTTCGTGGCGATTTTCTGACTGCAAGTTCACTTGCGTGTACGTTGTTTCAACGTTGACTTGCTTTGCGATAACTGCTCCGTTGTCGCTGATTTATAGGCTATGCTTGCTGAATCTGACGTTCTCGACAGCTTTTCTCTAATTTGCCTGGCCATTTTTCTTTCTCGATGATCAATAAAACCGTTCACAGCTGTCCTGGCCCCATAACCTGTTGTTAATTTCAGCGTGGATCAGGGTTTGTTATTGAATAATCGAGTCCCATTTAGTTGACAGGTTCAATTTATTTGAACATATTTTTAAATAGTGCAAATACAACTTCTGCTATACAATTTGAATTGTTCACCGACTTGCAGTAAACAATTCGGAGCACATTATAATTACAACTCGGAGCACGTTATGATTTAATCGCAATTCATTTTCGCTTTTATACAATATTTGAATACATTTTTTTGACATTGCGTGCCAGTATGAATTACAAATTATATGCCATTACAATACAACTACTTTTATGGATTTTATCATGGTTTATTAAATTGTTTATGTAGCCCGATGTTTTAGAAGCTTTACAGCAACCGTGGGTGGACTGAGATGACCAAGTTTTTAAAAGTCCCCGAAGAATTATAATTTCAGTTGTTCCGATTAACGCAAACAATACTTATTATATCTGCTGTCTTAAGGTGTTATGCCAGTACGAATTCTTAATTTGGAATCAGATTGGGAATGAGGTTAGTTAGGTTGAGGTTTGCTGGCAGTTGATTTTCAACAATTGTCACTAGTTTCTGCAGCTAAATAAGGATTTACTTTGATAATTTGAACACACCCTTGGGTACATTATCGAAATTCTTATACTGAACTCTAGCGTTTTACAAAATGTTGTATAGCTTATGTTCATAACATAAGAATCCAATGGTAAAAGATTTTTTCCAAATGCGTCCAGTAATTTCAGAGTCCAGTACATTCCACGTATACAAACAATCAAATGGTTCCTCTTTATAATGCTAGTATGAAAAACTGGCGGTATCGGCTGCACCTATCTGTAGCTACAAAATAAATATCGGGAACATATAACGAAAATAAGTGTAAAATGTACTCTAACATGGTAACAGGTTCATTATGGATGGCATATCAGCCGTGTTATGATGTTTCTGACGTGTGGCCTATGGAGATTTTTTTAATCGAATGTCCCCATCAAATTGCGTTATAAGAGGTTCTATCTACCCTGAGCAAAATCTACATAATATTCCACGTAAACCAAGCCTGAAGGCTTCGTTCTGAATGTTATGCAAAATGAAAAATAGGGGTTGTCAACCTTTTTAAATTTGCATTTATACTAACGAACGAAACAAAACTAAAAATAATAAAAACCAATCAAATATTCTATTAACTATTCAGTTAAAATAATATGAGTCATATTATCTTGTTTTGTAGCCAAAAACCCTAAATTACTATTCTTTGTCTTGTCCTTGTCCAAACAAAGTGAAAGCAACAGCTAATGCTTGTGATGATAATGATAATGACTATTTACACCACGTCCACGGGCGGAGTCCTAGCTTAGCCCATAACACAACTGGTGTGAAGACATCATTTTTCTTATTAGACCACACCGACACCGACACCGCCACACACCACGATCATTAAACACCTGCCTTGCCTCCAACACGTTCATTATTCTCTTCATACAGACGCGCCGGTTCCTATTATTATTATTATTATTATTATTACTATTACTATTATTCCCGACATTAATATTTTTTAACATTAAAGAACTGTGTGAATCATCGCGTCTTTCCCTTTTTTGTGGACGCCGGGAAACGCCTTTAGTGGCCCTGGGTGGGGTCTTGTGGTGCATGGGGCTCGCCGCACATCATAGTGCCGAAAACCCACAAAAACCACCGCGAGTGCCATTAGTGTAGTGAGGTGCCCCGGAACAACAAATCATCAAGTCTCCTCGACGTCTAGTCAGCCCCCTAAGGGACCGACGCCACCTCCACAGACGGGGTTATACCCGCACCACAAGATAACTCCACCAACTTTGGGACAGTGCAACGGGGTGAAGTTCCGCCCTTATCCTCATCGCCCCTTGCCTCGTGCGCCTAAGCGCCGCATCCTCTTGCTCTTTTCTCCCCTCTTATAAGAGGAGTGACCATCCCCCTCGGTTCAATTGGCTCCAACTGGGTTTACCCCAGGCTACTGAGCCCCACCGCTACGACAATGCTTGAACCACGATAGGGATCGCCCCTTTCACTCATAAAACCAGACCCAGCATATTTGTTATTTCGTAATGAAACTCATTAAAGCAGCTTTACTCTGCGGTTGACAAGTTTATTCGTATTACCTTCGTATTCTCAGCACGCTTTCCATTCCAGATCCGTATTGGATCCTAGGCTATGCGTTCACCTGAATATTTAATCAGCCCCTTGTCGCTTTGGTGAGCTTATCTTCATTTAATTAATTGACGGACTAGATGAAAAAACGATTGATTTTCTTTACAAAACTGTCTAACCATTAAGCCCCCGAAAATTAGTTACACAAAAAACTGCTTACATTTACCTATAAAAGATGATGCCTAGCAAGTACAAAACTGTGGCTGTGTGGAGGCGGCCTAAGAATATCCTCAACCTCAATCCAAGAGCAGGGTGACGTAAGAGTCGTCAAAGGCCACCAGTCTCTTAACAACAATGAGGCTTCAGCGAGCTGGTTGTTTGGTGTCCCGTCTGTTTCATAGTGACAGTAAAATGGACGGGAGCACCTGTCGGCACTCGCGCCGAGTGATGGCGGTACCATCAATCGGATCGGCGACAGGCAGCAGTGGCGCCGGTCCAAAACCTAATCTGTGATTGCCAACTATAAACATTAACCTCCAATGGACGACAACAGTAGAATTCGGTCCCTAGTTCCGAGTAGTTCCACTAGTCCTGGCTACGGTAGCAGCCACGGTAATGGTGGAACAAGGGGTGCTAAGAATCCCCGTGCTACGGATCGCTACCATCGATTTGACCTGGCTACGTATAACGGACGAACGCTCAGACTAGATAACCGCTTAATTGAGCTGGAGGTGGAACAGGGAAAAATCCGATGGCACGTTATGGGGCTATGTGAAGCCCGAAGTCAAGGCGAGAACATCATAACTCTCATAGTCATCCAGCCACCTATTCCACTTTAGGGAAGGCGATATTCACATCACAAGCCGGCGTGTGATTCCTCGTGTATAAGTCCCTCGTAAGCAACATCGTCGAAATTTCTATTGTGTCGGGGGTGGGGTGGCGCATCTCATACTTAGACTCAATAAGAGGTACTGCCTAAAAGTGATACAAATATACGCACCAACCTCGACATATTCCGATGATGATGATTCCAATGATATGAGGATGTCTCAAAGGCCTTACATAACGCCTGTAAGGCCCACCTCAATGCTGTTATGGGGACTTTAATGCAAGGCCAAGTACGATAACATGGAGTCTGAAGTCGAAATCGCAGGCGGCAAATGCTGGTAGACTTCTTCGAGAAGGAGGGCCCCTTCTTAAATAATTCCTACTTTAAGAAGAAGCCCCATAGAAAGTGGATATGGCTGTGCCTCGGTACTGTGACAAGGAATGTGATTGACTTATTTATGTCGGACCGAACCGCATATATTTAGGAATGTCTCCGTGATCAACAGGTTTAAAACCGGTAGTGACCACCGATTGGTTAGAGGCTCTCTGAATACAGGCTTTCGACGCGAGCGTGTCCGATTAGTACAGTCGACACTGGCCTAACTTCCGACGAACCATGGTAGGTTCCGAAAAATTCCAACTGGAATTAAAAAGTCGGTTCGATGCCCTAGAGATGTCGGAAACCACAATGGAAATTGATGAGGCCATGAGTGGCATAATTGATTGCATGCGGGATGTGGGTGAAGGATATTGTAGGAGTAATTATACGAGCAGGAAAGTTGAACGCTTGGACTTATGAGGGAACGCAGAGCACACGTAAACGTTACGTCTGCCGATGTCAAGCTTCTTTCAAAGCGAATCCGCAATCTAATACGCCGAGACCTTTGCAGCTCAAATACGCTACGGCTTACCGAAGCGATTGAGCAGAATACAGGGTCCAAGGTTTTTGTGGAGAAGGTTGGAATAAGTCGTCTGACAAGGGTTAGGACTGATTCTGGGGTTACCGTTTGTTCTAAGCCTGGGATCTTATCTGAGATCGACTCTCTCTATAGCAAGTTGCATACGTCGCACGCTCCTCATCCCAATATCATAAACGTCGATTCCCGTGCAAGCCTAACGGGACATTTGTCAGGTGATCTGCCGTATGTAAGCTTGAGTGAGATCAGTGTGGTTCTAGTGCAGCTTAAAGGGGGGAAAGCTCCGAGAAGGGGCGGAATTCCACTAGTTCTTCTTAGATCAGGAGGCGAACCTGTATTAAGAGAGCTAAAAAAGATTTTTAATTTTGTCCGTCTGCGGGGCGTACCTCCCAAGGCATGGCTTGGATGTGATGTTGTTTTGATTTTAAAAAGGGTGATAAACCACTGATTCAAAATTACAGACCAATTTCACTTTTTCGCCATATAAGTTGTTCTCATGAGTCTTGACGAATCGTCTTACAAAGCTTAACGAATTCCAGCCATCGGAGCAGACTGTGTTTCGCAGGGGATTTAGCACCATGGACCACATTTTCACCATAGGGCAAGTTGTACAAAAGACACATGAGTACAATCAGCCATTGTGCCTTGCTTTTGTGAACTGTGAGAAAGTTTTTGGCTCTGTCGAAACCTGGGCTGTCCTGGGAGCTTTACAGCGATGTCAGGTCGATTGGCGATACGTCGAAGTACGTGACAACATTGTATGACGCTGCTTTTATAACCCTTCAGATTCCGGGAGTTGAAACAAGACCAATCCAATAGCATCGAGACGTGCGACAGGGGGATGTTATTTCCCCGGAACTGTTCACTAACGCTTTGGAGGACGTTTTATGGCTTTAAACTGGGCAGAATGCGACGTAAATATTAACGGCGAGTACCTCTCGCATCTTCGTTTCGCCGCCAATATCGTTGTGTTGGCAGAATCTTTGGAGAGCTTGCAGGAAATGTTCCACAGCCTAAATGAATCCTCCCGACGTATTGGCCTCAGGATCAACTTGGACAAGACAAAGGTCATGTTCAACGAATATGAACTCCATTGGCCGGTCAACGTCGATGGTGCTATTCTCGAAGTCGTAGACGAATACGTCTACCTCGGGCAATAATTGCAATTAGATAGATATAACTTGAGAAGTAAGCCGATAGGAGGGTTCAGTTGAGTTGGGTGGCATTCCGGAAGCTTCGTCACAATCTCAAACAAGTCTTCAACCAAGGCATTCTCCAGGTGATGACCTAACGGGGCCGAAACATTGCCTTTTAATTTAGGACTTTTGCGCAAGTTTGCGGTAGCTCAGCGGTCTATTGAACAAAGCATAAAACGCTAAGTAGGACTTAAAATCATAAAAATCTAAAAGAATAGAACACAAAAAGTCGGGGATTCACAAATAAGTACAAAAAGATAACAATACTCGTACATATATTACCCTGTCGTACTACTTATATACTGAACATTTTTTGTAACCATGACAACAAATTCAATTTATGACAAGTCGGAACTGCGATGACTGATGGAGCAAGCGAGGACAGTCAATATCCAAATCATGATTTTTTTATAAAAATTTAATTTTCGAAGTTTTAGCACGATTTAGGTATTCGAAAATTTTATTACCATCACAGTAAAATACACTGCATGAAACAAAAAATAATTTCTAGAGTAACTTAGAATGTTCAATTTTACAAACATTCAACATTTAGTGCAAAATTTTAGATAGGCATTAAGAATAATAAAAAAATTATAAATATAACAGTAACTCTGTATGCCTGTGACTTTATTAAGGCTGAAAAGATTTTTATGAAATCTAGTATTTTTCTAACAAACTACTTTTTTTCTTCACAAAATACCCGCAAAGGACCACAGGGGAAGAAAGTTTGCATGAATATCGTGTGATCATTCAGTCGCGGGTAACAATTAGTAAACTTTATGTTACAAGTGGATAACTCTATTCAGAAATACAACTACATTCAGAATTTTCATAGAAAGTTACTGGGGGTTTTATCGTTCGGGCTACTATAATTAGGTTGGAAGGAATAACCATCATGCTTATCCGCTCAACTTTGAGCTCTAGATTAAATTCGCCTGAATATCTGACATTTTCAAGATGTTAATTGTGATATTTCTTTTCTAGGCGATGGCACACAGCCAAGCAGCATCGAGTTGTCTCCAATCAGCATGCTCCAGAGCTTAGGGTCTGAATCAGAGCCGCAGGTAATTGTATTTTTTTTTTGGTGGCAAACTAGCAGTCAGAGCTTTTTGACGCCTAGGCGCTGACGCTCATAGAAATGCGTATCATCCTTTTAATTTTTGTCAGTTCGGGAGTTCATTGTCTCCTAAAAACTGAACTACGTGTATATAATGTGTCGTCACTGCTTTCGAACATTCGGTTCGCTAACGTCAAATGAGCGTTTTCGTTCCAATCAAACTTTATCTCGTATCTACCAGCAGACCTTGAAAATGCCGCTCATGTCTGTCGTGCTGTGATACGCCATCGTACTTTATGTTTGTTTTATTCTGATATTTTATATCACAGGCAACTGTTGCAAACATGAAACAAAAACACTGTTATACGGTTCTTAATGGTTCTTTTATTTGGCGATCAATATCAAAGCGACATTTCACGAGGACAGAAGCAGATAGAATTGTACCAGTCTAACAGAAACCATATTGCTGATACGCCGTCTTTACCAGTGAAAATATTCTTACAATAATAATTATTATAATGCTTCTCATGTATTATTAATTGGGCGTGACGCAAATACAGAAACTATTTCGTTTATTTTTTTTTTTATAATAAATAAAATATTGGTTGTATAATAAATGATATCATGTGTGACATAATCGCAGTTAAATGATTGATCTATAATGAAGAATACTATAATGACTAATACCAAATAGCATTCGTAAACTCCTGTGTAACATTTCCTATATTGAATTATAAATCGGGGTTTCTATATAATTTGCATAATTATTGCCTTTACTACCCCTACTCCATTAGTTTCATTAACAAAAATATTAGAAATTAATATAAAGTGCTTTCGCAATAGCCTATACAAAATTAATACACC
This sequence comes from Eumaeus atala, assembly GCA_017140195.1. Lineage (NCBI taxonomy): Eukaryota > Metazoa > Arthropoda > Insecta > Lepidoptera > Lycaenidae > Eumaeus > Eumaeus atala. The sequence goes on from JAFELO010000708.1 coordinate 38,623, forward strand.
GACTGTCTATAGTTGGAATAAAGTTACATTTTTAGCCTTTATACCTTTGGACATTTTAATACAAGTGATCAGTGAATTTCAAGTAACGGTATAACAAACGTACAAACGATTTGTCGTGTATTTTATGATTTATTTACTTTGTTGGGTTTCGGGTAGAAATGCATTTACGCACTGCCACTGGAATTAAGTGGGAAGCTCGCGGCAGAACCGAATACCCGCTAACAACTCGCCGGCACCGTCGGTCGCGTATACTGAGGTGCCCCGGATCTGTCAGCTACAGGGCCCCTAGCGTTTACAACATTATTTAGTAGGATAGTACTATTATGCTAAGTAGCATCAAACAATCAAATGATTTTAATTGAATTTAAATGGAATTATTGTAAACAAAATTTGTTTATGTAATTGTAACACGCACATATTCCATGAACTTAAATTACAAAGAAATCTGGTCGTTTAAATAAAAACGTTATGAAAAGTATTTTGTATGTGTTTCGTTGGGATTGTATTTGTGAAACGTAAATAAAAATACGAACAATGTCTAAGTCACAAGATAGAATATAGAACTATGTTTTTATGTTTAGTATTAGTGCTTATAGGCGATCATTGTTTGCAGTTATGTCATTACATGAAACTAAAGAAGTGTTTCTTTTTACACAAGTATAAAATAACTTTGTAGCAAACTTCCACGGGTAAACTTCCTCGGGAATGTAGCTTTCATACGTAAAAAGAGCTTATAAAACAGGACTTGTAGTTCCAGATATTAGCGCGTTCAAACATAAAACAAACAACAAAAATAACTTCAGTTCATTATATTAGTAAAGGTTAGAAGTGGAATTAACTGCTAGATTTTTTTTCATGCACTTACAAAACTAGTCATCTATATAGACCCAGGATTGACAGCCAGCTTAGTATAATTTCTACGGAACCCGCATTTCAAGGGGCCTATAACAGCTGGTTCTGTCAGTATATTCATATTAATCAATTTTTAATTAGATTCACGTAATTGCCTACTTAAAATAATGACTTAAACAATCGGTATATATAATCCACTATTTTTATAATAATAATAAATTTTATAAAACATTATTAGCGCCTGATATTGACAAACATCCAAGTTTTCCGGAGAAAATGGAAGTATTTATTTCGATTACGCCACGACCAGACGTAAGCCATTCTAGTGCAGCGTGTATATATCTCCGTGAACTGCCCTTGTTGATGTCTATGGGTGTTTAGATGTCGGGAGTATGGTCCTCTAGCTCGGCCGAGACTCCACGGGAGGAGGACCGGCATGTGCAGTTCGATAAAGATCAATCATTCACGGCAGAGGAGCCTTTAGACGACGCCAGCGATGAGCGGCGGTATCAAAGGAATGTGTAAGTAGCCTTTAATTATTATTTTTTTGGTGACGCGGGGAAACACATTTACGCGCTATTGTCTGCCCTGAATGGTCAAAAACCACCGCGAATGTCATCAGTGTCGCCATTGGTGATGATGCCCGAAACTATAAATACACAGGGCACCTCGCCGGCCAGTCAGTATCCAAAGGGACCGACGTCACCTCCACAGATTGCTAAGCTCCAAAGGACACCCCGCCAACTTTGAGGCAGTGCAATGTAACTCCAGCCCCATTGGCCGCATCGCCACAGTGTATAACCATAACGTTCCACATGAGTGTACCTATTATAAACAATCATTTTTCATATCCGACTTGTAGTTCCAGAGATTCAAATTTCATTAAAAGCAAACAAAAAGAATCTTCAGCTGTATAATACTAGTACAGACTTTACAAGCAACAATTACTATATCAAGACGTGAAGCAAAAACTTTAGATTCCTTTTTTTACGAAAATTGGTGTACGAATTTTTTATTTATATTTATTTATGTGTAAGTGAAGTGCAGAACGCTAATATTTTTATAGGTGTATTACATTAATTATAACATTTTAGCAAAATAAATGTTGGTCAAATATAATACGACGTACAGACCAATAGTTCTATCATATAGCTACAAAAAGGTTTAACATTCAAGCTGTATTCGAAGTCGAATGATCTTTCTATAACTTGCGATCGAATCTCTGGGCGATCACAAATTTAAACAACCACCCAATGTTTATTATCACTTTTCAGTATACTTTTATTTAAATTTGGGTAATTCACTCTTGTGCAAGTTATGTTTTCAAATTCTGAAAAACGTTTTTAACCACTTCGCCAAAAAAAAATCAAATGCGCCGCGACAGTTCTATCGACATCATACGGGCCCATATTTTCTGAATTTATTGAAGTTGTATGTACTTATGCAATGCGTTTTATTGTATTGTATTTTAGTGGTTACATAAGGCTTGCCAAAAAATAAGAAATGAAAAATTTCTGATCTACTATTCACAATGATAAATATTCAACAGCCAAAACAATACAGCCGTGCAATCTCGAATGGAATTTAAATAGGCCGTTCATTTCGAACCAATATAAATAGCCCAACACTTAAATTGAAGCTTTGTTTGATTCTACGATTGATTGAACTATAGTCACTACTTGTGAACGGAAATTAATAGTTATTCAAAATATTTTAACAGATGTACATCTGCTTAAATATCTTTAGTGGCCATGATATTAATTTTAGTTAGCGGCCATGAGAATAAAATAAGTTTAGTAAACACTCTGATATGGGGATTCATCTATTATGTCTACGGGAGAGTGGTGGGTTGGCCCCTCTTTCGCGCTTCACTCTGTGTTGGGCTTCCCGTAAATTCCAAAGCACAAGTCCAGGTCTCAAAATTTTGCTATGTATGTAAGGGAAGTGGCGACTTTTGGATTCATTCGAGTGCGTCAAAATAAGGAGGTTGCAGCCTGTCGAGGTGCCCCACTAAATACGATGTGACATCTTTTGACTTATCACACTTATCGCACCATCATAAGGACTTGTACTTGACTTAATTTCTTAGTCTTGGCGTTCATTGGAAGATGCCTATGTCCAGCAGTGAAAATGATGACGATGATGATGATACATTTTAGAAAATTTTATATGTCTAGTTTTTCTTGCGATAGAAATACACAGAACACAGACAAACATCCATGACCTGAGCGGGATTTGTACCCAAGCGCCATGCAACGCCAACCCGAGCTGTATAACCACTGCGCCATCCGGTCGTCTTTAACATAAGGGAAGAGGAGAAGCAACACGTGTCTCTTACCTTCATTATCATAATGACACACTGAAAATTTCTTGATAATCGATCAAGACGTTTCGAAGGAGTTCAAATTGAAACACATTGATTTTTATTCTTAAGATGTATCTTCAAAATTATAATTAAGTAGATAAAATTAAAAATATCCTAACAATAGTACAATAATGTGCGAACTCGAGGTTTTGTAACATATAGCCAACTGGTTCTGTTTAGATCGTTGTAAAACAATGGCGTCGAAAATAGAATATGTTTTTAATTTGAGACACGTGTATTCTATTTCATGTCGAAAATAAGATACGCTTGAATAATATATTCAGTATTGTTTAATATGCACACAGTGTTACACCGATGGGCTTCGGTGACTACTGTTGTATGTATATGGTTTTAATATTTATTACGAAAAACGCTTGAGCACCAAAATATATAATGCAATAATACAATAAAATACCGAAATAATCTTTTTATAACATAAACCGACGTCCCCAAAAATTGTTTGTATGTGTTGGATGTTCTCAAAATGTACTAAATGAATTTTATTTCTGTTCTTCACCCTGGGATAAGCCGACTCTTGAGGAAGATGCTAGTGTATAATCTGGCCCCTGTTATGTACTGGTGAAGTCGGAGCGACTCCGTAGACTTAGGTAATAAATTTTCGCTCGACCAAGAGTAATCGGAACCACTTGATCACGTCAGGAACCTTTTAACGTCCTTTTATCTTCACTCTCTTATATATCCTCGCTACTTCCGTTGGTCTCGATTTAACGATCTCGTTACACATTCACCAGCTTACGCCGCAAGTAAAGCGTGCGAAAAGAAGTTTTATATCAATAAAACAGTTGGCCTTTTAATATCGCTTATGCTGGTCGTCCTCTCCTCTTATAAGGTAAGAAGAAATAGATAGGAGTAAAAATAGACAGGAATCCCTAGGCAAAAGTCGCTTAAATGAGCTGTCGGACCACTGACATCGGAAATGGACATCCTCTTTGTTCCCTTATCTCTACGTAGTTAACATTGCTTATGATAAAAATGAGACTTACCATTAACATATCGAATATAAAAAAAACAACTAGGTGACTCCATCTCACTACTATGGCGAATTCATACCTTTAACTCACTGATCTGAGGTACATCTAATTTTACTTATTATAAAACAAAATCTCCATATGTTGTCTGTCTGTTTGTGATCGATTTTCTCAAAATCTACTGAAGGGATTTTCATGCGGATTACGCGAGTGGATAGAGCAATTTCCGAGGAAGTTTAACATCTTCCTCGGGAACCGCTCTATAACCTTAACAAATTATACAGTAAAGTGTCGTTAAGGTTGCAAGGACTGGCTGATAGGGGGAATGGCTGAGACCTATAGAAAAAAGCATAATGTTGGTGCAAGTCTCGAAGACATCAACACCTCCGCACATTCCTTGCAATGTATCAAAAATCGATATGTTTGATAACTATGAACTGTCAGAACGTTAGCGGTCATGCGTAGCGTTGATGTATGTGCGAATGGTACCAATAGCGGTTTATGGGATCAGCAGATCATTAGATTCATGTCAATAGTTTAGCTACAGAAAAGAGCATGTTGGCTCACACAACACACACAGAAAAGGCGAACAGAAAACATCGGTTTTTTCGCAGTGGCAAGTCTGCTGTAAAAGCAAAGCCAAGTCCAGTACTTGTTTGACGACGGGACTAGGTTTAGGGTGGTAAGGGTCTGTGAGGTACATTCATCCCGATAAAAATAACTATTACTGTTTTGTCTGGAGGGATCCAAATGTCGCCGTCCCCCGTCCTGGCGACAGGGGAAGCTCGCGCGCGATGACTAAAGTGGCCTCGGCGTTATCACGAATCATTAGATCGTAACGGTGTTAGGCACCGTGCTGATCCGAACTTCAAATATTTCTCCACGATTGCCAACCCGGCTACTGGGTCAGTCGGTCGTGCTCTGACCGTTACCGTACTACCTAGTAGTGATAATTGTGACCTCTTGAAATGAATAACAGCAGAAGGAAACGGCATTTGTTTAGTGTAACGACCACGTTTATTGGATGAAGTGGCGTTGGCTCGTTTTACGTTTATGCCAGGTCCGACGGCTTGGGTGAGGTGGCGGGGAGCTGCTGGATGCGGGTGGCTCGTGTCCGTACCTTGTGCCGCTCTATGGAGGAGGCCTATGGCCAGCAGTGGACGTCATCCAGCTGATGATGATGATTAATATCAGCCGCATAGTCTACCATATACGATGACCTGACTAACAGGAGCCCGCTTTGGAATTCAATAAAATAATGTGTTTCACTGTGGAGAGAGGCTGATGGTGATATCTATACATACGACTATTATAAAACATACTTCCTATCAATGTATTGTCACGCGGTTTCTACCAATGGATAAAACGATTTCCGAGGAAGGTTTTAGTATATGATTACTTTAGGTAGCGTTCCGGCCCGCGCGGATCGCTCAGTCAAAAATAAGTATTATATCATGAAAATGTATATAAAATACAATAAAACAGTTTCCGCCCGTATTGCACAATGGTACACTGACAAAGATAAGCAATACGCGCCACACTTGGCTAGCCGTGTGGTTGGTAACACTACCGGCATATTTCTATTCCATTGCCACCTGCACGATTAGTACGACAGAAATAGTTATTATGCCCGTGACATTGACTTTGTATCAGTTTACAATTCATATAAAACATCAAAGCGTTCGCGAACACGCTACGAAGTAATGCTTTCTCAAGTGTTGCACTCGAGACGGGCTAGTTGTTCAGTATTGTGCCTTAAAAATGCCAGTCACATTCGCCGGGAGTTCGGAAACTCCCGCCAAACGGTGAGCAAACATATGAGTGATCATATTAAGTGCTTCACTGTAAACTTTATGTCATTCGCGCATTCAAAATAACTAATATGAGTCTAATAATACAACATTTCAATAAATACTTCATACTTACATTATAATTGCGAAAGTCCGTCTGTTACGCGTTGTTTACGGCCAAACAGCTGGACTGATTTTTTAAAAATTAGGTGTACATATAGTTAGACACGAGATCGAACATCGAGATCGAACATAGGCACCTCTTTTACAAAAACGTTTTTTCAACCCGCGAAGGAATATGACACATTAGAAACTTTGGCGTCTCGGACAATCATGTAAATGTTACGCGAGTAAATCCCTAGGGACGGCTACTTTGAAGTAAATTGTTAAAAGTCACAATTATAGCCCGGTTCAAAGTCGATAAGACACGGGATTATATCACAACACTTCTGGATATAGAATTTTACAATAATAGTTGGGCTTGGTGCCAGAAATTTGTACTTTTTGACTTTTCTTGTATTAAACTTTAATAAAGTACTTAAAGTAGGATATAGATATTACGAAGGATAGCGGCCGTCTTGGCGTTCATTGAAAGAGGCCTATGTCCAGCAGTGGGACCGATAATGGCTGATAATGATGATGATGATGAAAGTAAATAATATGTAAGGGCGAAGTAAGATAAGTAAAAGTATTTGATTGAACGCTTTCAACATTATTTTTATTTTTAATGAAATTTTATTTTTCAATAACAATTCTATATACCTATCTATCTTATTGATTGTAAATGTGTATTGTGTATATGAAAAATTGATGAGTATAGGAATTGGCATGTTACAAATTGATCTCTTTAATTTTCTTCACACATTGAACTATTACCTAATTATATAATTATTGCTGACGCGATATTTTTTTTTTTCATTAAAAAAAATTACGACTCACAGATTTCAAGTGCTTTCCAGCTGGTCCATTCCCTCTCATCGATGGTCTCATTATGACACACTATCAGGATAATAAATTAATGGACCATTGATACACAAACTTAGATTCTATACAAATACAGATTATTGTCAATGATAACGCGATGTCCATAATATTTATAGTTTTACAAATTTCATTTCAATTTCATATTCACGGTCTGGTGACGATGAAAATGTTATCACTAATAATAATGTTCCGTGATAACTGTTATGAATACAGTGGACCCACGGCCCCAGTCCAATGCCGGATTGGACAGGGGAAAGCCCTCTGTAATCCGACACGACTTTAATTGTTACATACGTATTTCACTATCTTCGCTAATTTGGATCACGCAGGTTCGAACAGGTTACAACTTGTACGCGCCACGGCTATTGTGCTCGACGCGTTTACATTGTTTTTGCTTAATTTGAATTTGGCTACTTGTGCGTTCATTATTTACTATTTATTCGTTGTGTATTAGGTTATAGTACCTAGTAATGTCACAACAAACCCAGAAGCGAAAACACAAAACGTTGACAGTTAAAGAAAAATGTGATATTTTAGACCGCCTAAATCTCAGTGAAACTTTCAGTAGTTTAGCAAGGGAATACGGCGTAGGCCGATCTACAATTTATGACATATATTTTGGTACATATGTATGTGCATTTATGCTTAATTTTATAATGAAACGTAAGCTATCTATAGTTATTTAATTTACTAAATTCGACATACATAAATTAAGTATGATTTGTACTTCAAAGTGTGTTACAAATTTAATAAATCTTTGTTGACTACCATTTTTCTTTGTATCAATAATATCACTAATACGTGTGTATTAACTGAGTAGGGCCATGCGAAAATTTTTAAACCTCATAACGATTTCCCAGCAGAAGAAGTTTTTGTTTTACAGTGGAGATATACTTAAAGGCATACTGTCAAACACGGGAGTGCTGATGTGTTGCACTTGAAGTGAAGAAAAAATAACTAAACCACCAATGGCCTATCATCACTCAGGAATCTGGAAACACTCGACACCCCACACCACCACTCAGAAATCCCGCCTTATCCGGCGTTGTCCAATTCCATCCGACAAGAGGGCGAGAGCTAGTTACTACACGAAGGGGCTCCACTTTTACAGTTATTGTAAGAGATAGTGCCATGCTGCATAGGAGGAGGTAGTGCCATGCATGGTCCATGACACTACATCCTCCTATGCAACGGAATTGAGACGGCACGACCGGTTAGATACCCTTCCCTCACTCGATACCGCCGTAAAGTGACACCTACGGTGGCGCGTTTCGTGCGGTTTGTCAGTAGCCAACTTTGGCCATAACAACTTCAGTGAAGGTTGTCGGCCGAACATGTGTCATATCGAACATAGATTTTATGCTCTCGCCTCACTTCTATATAACCATAATGCAGGTGTTCATGCGCGTGTGTAGTCACGAATAGGCTCCTATTACTCGTCTGCTTGCTGCTATAAAAATGACAAAATCCTACCTCCAGTAGTTGAAAACAAGGATAGAATGTAGAAAGCGGTTGTGCAATGTCGCATTGCAGCCAAAATGACGACGATCGATTTTCCTGCTCACATTGCGTTTAAAGTGATGGCCACGCTCTCGTATTTCATGTTTGTTAGCGGCTGATGGCCCGTAGGGTGGACGGGGCGAAGGAGTACGAAAATAAGCTATAGGAATAATAACATGCACGTATTTTTGACTGTCCAGACGGACGGAGTCTGTAACAGCTATATAATACGTTATCATTGTCTGATATTTTTGTATACGTAAATATAAATTTAATAAAAAAAAAAAAACATAAATAAACACTTACTGTAACCACATGAACTCAAACAACCTTTAGGATGTGGTCCATTTGACACGACGAACCTGAGAGCGTTACGGTCATTTGGCATAGAGGCATTCTGCGCTCTGTGCACGCGGCGTCCTTGTTTACTTTATCCATAGAATTGATAAAAAATAATGGCGAACACATTTTTTATAAACATCAACATTTATGGATATTTCCATTGATGAGTATTTCAAGATCAAAGGAGTGAAATTGAGGCCAACGTGAATACGTTACAGGTGTAACAGCCTGCTTTATAAATATGCGATGTATGTACATTTACTCAGTTACAAATGTGATATGGGATATTAACTCAGTTATGAGGGAAACAGTCTCAGTTACAAATATGTTACAGGACATTAAACCAACTTACAATTGTAACAGCCTCTTTTACAAATATGCAGTATATGTATATTTACTCAGCCACTTGTACTTTGACTCTGTTACAGGTGTAGTCTCAATTAAAACACCTTGCCATTGCCTTGCAAGGACACAGAAGTATTATTTATCTCATAAATGTGAATGGAACATTTTACATTTTACTCTTGGTCAAATTATTTACTCGTTCGAGAATTAATTTCTCTCATGAAGATACGGGCCCGATAGACAATCCATCAGCTATTAGCGGTGACTGGTAAGATCTTAATTGGGCCGTGATAACACTTTAAAAGAGCTATCCTGCGTCCTTGCGGATCGCAAATACACATGGCCTATGGGGCATACGGTGATGGAGGGCAACGCATCTACATATGCGAATATTAGAGGACGTCGGTGGATATCACATACAAATAAAAGCTCACTTTCTCTAATATAGAGATCACATTCATTTACATGACACGTTTTAAGGAGTTGTAAAAAATCATGCTTATTTAAAAAACTTACACAGTTGATCAATAATTTTAATAGAAGTAACAGAAACGCGTTTTATGTAACTAATAAAAGTATTGTAAAACAGAGTACCTACATATACTATTGTACCCTTGGAG
>JAFELO010000708.1:48466-75611 GCA_017140195.1 Eumaeus atala
GGTTTGTCGCCCTATGCTATAAAAAACGAAAAATGACAGACTTAATTGGGTTTAACAACTTCGTTGATATGAATCTATATTCTTATTATTTATTGATACTCATTAATTAAATGATAACATGCCACTGTATGATAAGGTTACTTATCGTATATAATATAATATTTATCAGTAGTTGGATACTATCATTAAATATGACTTTTTTATATATATTTATTTAAAGGCTATGAAATCATAAAGTGAGCCATACATCTACTGAAAAGATAATTCTAAACTTAACTGAATGTGACATTAGAGAATAAAATTTGCAAATGTTTAAACTGATTATAATTTGCATTCAGGTATCATTAAATGTCAGCAAGAAAATATATACATTTTTTATCCATATATATTTTAAATATAAGTAAATATATCTTTTATATAGTGGATCTCGCTGTCCCTATGGCCATGGTAATAATATTTAAATTTGCTATTACGAACACTCTCATATTGGGATGCATATCTCCTATCAGCGGGAGAGAGCATCAACGGAAATCTCTTGCGAATCCGACTCACAATTGGTCGATTTTTTATTCATATATATTTTAAATAAAAGGGATTATACCTTTTATACAGTGGGTCGTGCTATCCCTATGACCATGGTAATAACAGTTAAATTAGCTATTACCAACACTCGCATATCGGGATGCATATTTCCCTTCAGCGGGACAGGCGGGACCGGTCTTTCTGCTTGGCAGTAGCAGGTACAGGCAGCTGTACTATAATTCCCTTCTTTCATGCATATAATTAACAATTATTATAACATATAAACACGACCGAATACCAAGATCATTTGTACCATTGGTTAGACAGTTTTTGTGCAGGAGCCGGTCCAGCGTGATCGTGAATGATATGAGATCGATAGTTTTAGCATTCATTGAAATAGGTCTATGTCTAGCAGCGGACCGCTAAAGACTTTCATTCATTATTATAATGATAACAAGATAGAGATATATGAATGCATGTGTGTGTGTGTGTATGTGTGTATTGATTTATTTAATTAAAATTAAAAGTGTGCTGGGACACATGACAGAAGTGAAACTTCAATAAAGAAGTGAACGGTATTAGTTTAAAATATCGTTGTTGAATTCCAAGAAACTTACCGCAATGTATCGTCTACCCTCCACGCGACCGTAACGCTGACCGAAGAAACAGAATACCCCCGTATACCCCGATAAAGAAGTTTCACTTCAATAATAAAATATAATATGCACATAATATTAAAATACACATCGAACTGTACCAAATTTCAAATCTTTCATACGCGCAATTTTTTTTTGTTAATCTCTTCACGTATTTGTGTATAGGCGATGATTATAATGATACGTTTCTTGTAGACGGCTTCCGCACCCATATAAGGGACGCAAGTATTCACTTCAAGAAGGTGCTCGTGGCGGTGGGAGAGAGAGCGACCGCCTTATTACCACCGCCCTCGCTGACGAACCTTTGCTTGAAACTGACCAAGATGAACTTAGGAGCCATCGCAGCGAAGATCAACGTGGACCCAGACGCATTAGAATTCAACCAAAGGTATGCTTATCATTTTTAAGATTTTGGGCCCAAAGAGTAAACGGCACCGTATTGTATCATGAATCGTGATAGCAGATGCACAGGTGAATTTTTCAGATATCATATAAATACATCATATAGCAGCAGCCGAAATATGTTGCTGGTTTGTCGGAAAATATTAAAAATAGATATCTTCAATTTTTTAAAGAAATATAAAGATGATGGTAGGGAACCCTTCGTGCGCGAATACGCCTCACATTTGGCCTATTATTTTATTTATATATATTAAGAAAAATGTACTCATATCTTTTGTACAGTGTAACTACCTACTGTTTCAAAGATTATTTTTCACTTTTATTTCCTAGTAGATAAGACGTATCCGCCGTAAAAACCTTCGACTGATACTGATAATTTGCAAGTAAGTGACTTCGCCTTACATTCAGCCAATCAAGGTCGATTTTAGTCGCCTGCACCTCGAGTGCGAGTTTTTCTTTACTAGCGCGTTCGCGTTTAGTCTGTGTTCAAAATGTATGGAGTATAACACTGAGAGTAAGTTTCATGTATCGTTTACGCTAACTTATTCGTTAAGGTTGAATGTAACGTAACGTTTGAGTTTGTAGTTTTTGACATAAATGCGAGTGTCAGTTGCTATTTTATAGTTATCTAATGAAATATACGCAAACGCGGTAGTAGAGCTATTCACTTGAAATTTAGGCAATGAAACAACAGTGAAACGCATTTTCGCTAATAGTCTATTATTTGTGTTAAGTTATTTAGTATTTTACAATTTGTGACATGGAGCCGCGTATAATTACTTTCCTTGGGAAAAAACCTGAGAGTCCTTTAAAGCACTAAGAGGACTTAAGTGAAACTGAATTTAGATTTAAATGTCGCCTGTGCAAGGAGCTTACATTAAGCAACTTCGTACACATAAACACACCTTTAAAACTTCACTTTCTATTTTGTGAAGTTCACCAACATTTCAAATTGTGTGTTGCTTGGTTTCATCGTTTTTAAACTTGTACCGAAATTTAAACGAATCCTATGTTTAGAACGCGAAAATAATGCGACGGCTGACGACAGCATGCTTAACGCCGAAATGTTAGCGTCCCAACTAACATGATGCTCTCAGTTTGTCTCATTTGGTCTACATGCTCAAAGCGAAATAGCAATAGCTCATTCATAATAAGTATAATGCGTTTAAACTAAGTTACACTCCAGTGCCTCAGTGTGATATGTGAACAATGACGTTTTTAAAATGGTTGGGCTAACACAACTAAATTACTGTTAAAGTGAGCAAACGAATAATTTTATAGTTAATTTTTATGGAACTTACACTCGCGCCCGATACGTGTACTAAAGCGTTTGATTGTGTTGTCAACTAATGCTATAGTTGCGTTTCACTGTTTTATAAATGAAACTCACACTCGGGGTACTGATCTCGTGGTTACATTTCCATTTTGAGCACTCCGTTAAAAGAAAAATACTAAACTCTTTTATGACCACTTCTGTTCAAGGAAACCTAAAAGGCACATGCCAGGGTGGCCCTAGGCGATATAGATTCATGAAATTTGGTAAGACGTGAGAAAATATAATGCAGATAAAGAATAAATCCGTATCTTAATAATTTATTGTGATGTCATATAAAAAAACCTTTATACTCTCACTTTTGTAGGTAATTTCGTAACAAATGAATGCATAACCCCGCAAAGGGAACTTTATTCACTTCTATAAATGCTCGTGATCAACGGAAAGCGCAATGTGTGCGAGTTTAGAATCTAACTTAACCTTTTCTTTGCGTGTTACAACGAGTGTCTAACTCATTAAATAACAACAACACATCTTCAGGTCAGTTCCCTTATAGAGTAGGCAGAGCGTACCGAATGTTAGTAATTATTAGTAATCTTACGAAAAATTTAAGTATTCTGTCAATGCAAAAGGTTTTTATTACATATTCACCAGTTTAATCGATATTTAAATTTTATTCAAATACCCTATTCTACGAAGGCTCTGATGCATAACCTAGGACTTCGTCTACGATACAATATTACAGAATGCCTTTGAGCTGAAACCAATCATGGCGGCGACCTTAAAAATTTTGTATAACGTAATATCAAAAGCTCTCGCATTCAACTACTTCATCCAATATGAGCGGATCCTCCTTTGGAGTGTGGGTCTGAGTCTAAATTTCCATTGGCGTTAATCTGAAAAGTATATTATTGTGATTAAGATGTAAATGGATACTAAACATGAAGTCATTTGTGTATTTGTTTACGTTGCAAAATTAAATTACATATTTTTCTTTTATAAGCTATTATTTTTTATTTGTTGGCTTTATGTTTTGTTTGTATCAGAATGTATTTATTGCTTGCTCTTTGAGACAATGTGGTATTTACCCCTCCAAGCAACACACCTTTCATAATTTGACGATTGCCCCGATCGGGCACAAAGGCCGTATCGGGACTCGTAACGTTTGAGGATTTTGTTTTTAACATAAAATATCAGTTTCTAATTTTCCTCGGGCCCCCTGCGATTATATCAAATAGTCACAAGTGGTGGCCGCCATCTGTCCTGGACACGTACTGGTGTAGCGATGGTAGTAGGTCAAGCTAACAAACTCAATTAAAAGGTAATCCTAAAGAAACTTCAAAAGTCCTAATAGCAAATATATCATGTGTGTACGTATAAATATAATCCAAGAATGTACGGTCGGCTCACACTCAAGCCATCATCAACATCATTATCAGCCCCTATCGGTCCCACTGCTGGACATATGCCTCTTACAATGAACACCAAGACGGCCGATCTCCTCCCGATCAATATAAAAATTTAATTATTCATTCGTAGGGCGTACGAGGTAATTAGTATATAGGTATAAATGGAGTTTCAATATTTGTATTCACCGTGGAATTCTTTTGCAGGAGTCCACTTTACACTTGAGTCGCAAAGATGGTTCTGAGAAGGTTCAAAGCGTCATAATGGATGCAGCGTACAAGAAAATGTTCGACCACAGCCCGCACTCGGTAAGTTAGGCGGCAGTGGAAATCTATTTAGTTTTGCACATATGTCATTCTAATCAAATTGCTTACGTTTTCCAACGTTGACCGATACGAAAAAAAAATCTTGTGATATCCATCAATGATTATTCGTAAGCTGAAAGATATGGCGCTGTCATATATAACATCCATATATGACATTTTCACACATTTTCATTCGGTATGTCGGTTACGCAGGTGTTCGTTCAGTTGGATGAGCTGTTGGCTACCGAAGATGGTGATGCAGAATGGAAGGAAACGGCGCGTTGGATCAAATACGAGGAAGACGTTGAAGAAGGTTCCGCCAGATGGGGTAAACCTCACGTAGCTTCCCTATCCTTCCATTCTCTGCTAAACTTGCGACGATGTTTGGAAACGGGTGTGGTGTTACTCGACCTGGATGAAAAGGATTTACCGGGAGTCGCTTATAGGTATAACGTTTTCGGATTATTAAAATGCTAATAGAGCATTATATAAGTTCTCTAGGTGTACATTTTACATTATATTAGTCTAGGTCCAATCTTTTTCATGTTTTTCTAGATTCGTTTTCAGATTTTGAAATTTTTACTTTAAAATTTTGGAACAGGAGGAAATATATTAGATGGTTTTTCTTTTTGTTAAGTTTCGTACTTGGCTTCTTGTGTTATATTATTTTGTACGATTTCATTTTCAATGTTGATCGATTGTTATTTTTTAGAGTCGTGGAGAGCATGGTGAGCGATGGCCTGATAGAAGAAGATGACAAACCTGTGGTGATGAGGTCGCTCCTATTGAGACACAAGCATGTTCATGATGACAAATTCCGCTTCTCCATTAGCGGGGCTGGACGCAAACAATCATATACCAGCATGCAGGTATTATACGTTAATATTACATATGCTGTATTTTATATATGACGTTATAATTATTATCATTACTATTACAAAATTCGTATATAAAATAATTGTTAAATTGAAACTGAAATGCTTCGTAACTAGTCAATAGTTGACTATTCGTAACGCGACTTTATTAATAACATCACAATAATAATAAAATGAACTAATACACTTTATTTCAAGAAATTAAATTATTGTCTACAGACTAGCCATAAGCAAGGTCAGTATTTCCTAGCACTTTGCTGATCTAAACAGTTGCGCGATTTGCTAAATCAGAATTCAGATTATTACCCTTAAAGTAAATTACAAAAGCAAAGTTTTTCTTTAAGGATTCTAGAAGTATTGAAAGGAAAGTGTACTGAAATGAAATATTAATAGGACTTGCATAGGATGTGGGCGTAGCCGTCGCTCTGAATATATTTCATAATTTCCAGGACCCTAGATACAAGTTATCTCTGAAAGGTATAATATTATTCGTATGCAACATTATATTAAAATTTGTTTTTACAGAAAATAAATCGTTTGCTACTTTGATTAATTGGCGTTTAGTGGAATAAAAATGAAGGTTTATGTTATAAACGAGTTGACTTTTTCTAAACTTCAAATGGAATAATATTCTTTATTTAAAATTGGAAAGTGCTCAAAACGTATTATTTATTTAAAATTCGAAGTATTAGAAGCGTGTTATATAACATTTGCGTTTGAGTTACGTTTTAAAATGGAAAACATAATACATTGCAAGATAATAACTTGGCCGACAGTCACGTTTATCACAGATTACGATAATACTTTAGCATGTATTATTTGTAATGAAATGTGTAAAAAATTTTCAAGGTCAACATTTATCAACTTACAGTACCGAACGTAACAAATAAGATTTGTACTAAACCTTTATCTACTCGATAATGATTGGCGAATGTCACCTAAATGGGCTAGATAAGACCAATAGATGTATATCGATAATGTAGTGCTATTACAATATTTTATTATTCCGTTTGTTTGCATATTTAGGCACGGTCACAATAATTTTAGGGACTATCAATTGTGAAGCGAAATACCACTCTTAACAAGAAGTACAATAACATAGAACGTCCGCTTTAGAGGGGGTTATGTCCCCCTATCGTCTTCCTAAACAAATACAACAAAGTCTTCGCTTGTCCGACAAACTGTTACGCCCAAAGCAATAGCAACGCCTTCAATGTTAGGTCCTTCCAAAAAAAAAAATTGTAGCATCCCAATGGCTGTACCGGCAATTTGCTAATTGAAAGGACATAACAGTAGCATAGGCTGTATTTAGGGAGCATATTATGTTAGGTGTATTGTGCAGTCGCTGTGGGTGAACGACGGTGATGGAACCTCAGATTTACCTGGAAGACGTCCGATCTGCGCGCAATGCTCTGCCGCCCCCAGCACCTGCCATCGGCACAGTGTGCATCTAATCGTACGAAACACCTATGTGCGCGTGATACATTTCCCTGCACGAGACATCTCCAGATATCGATTCATTTCTCATCCGTATCACCGCATATCTCGTAATTATCAGTTTAGTTTCACCAGTTCTTCCCTTGTACTTCATGTTCTACATAAACTATTCAAGTGCATTAGTCTTTATTTGTATCTATCATCTTTTTCTATATAGTAGATGCAATTTCAAGATCCACATATAGAATGGTGTACATCAATGTTTGCACGTTCTTTTCGTAATGTCCCAATTAGACTGGAGACATAGAGGTTTTTAATCATTTTAATTACATTTCATTTTGTTATCCTTATTAATACGAGCAGCATGTTTTTTTAATATTAATATTGCCACTAATTTCCCAGTATACTGTGGTTGTTACTTGTTGTATTTTTCAATGTCATAATTAAAACGAGTTATTAGTGATAAAACATTACAATCCCTTATATCGATTGACGTCCTATTAAATTTAAATTAATGTTATCCATGTTAGAATGTAATTAAAATTGAAAAGATTTTAAATTCAAAATTAAAATAAAAAGTTACATGCGTTACAATTTTTGATAGTAGCGTGCTGTAATGTTTCTAAAATGTTAAAAATGTTACTGATACTAATAAAGACGTTTTGTGAATACAGAACTTGGCAGAACAAAGACGACGGCGCAGTTCACAAGCATTGCCTCTCGATAAACTGGAAGCACGCAAGAAATCATCAGGTGCTACGATTGACACTCGTGAAGTTGAATACTTAGCAACTGGCTCCGTTGGCTCCCAAGATGAACTACGAAGAGGACACAATGACTCGATTCTGAAAAGAATCCCTGACGATGCTGAGGCTACTACTGTCTTAGTCGGTGCTGTTGGGTTTCTCGATCAGCCTACAATTGCATTCGTGCGACTGGCCCAAGGAATCCTCATGCCATCTATCACCGAAGTACCGATTCCAGTACGTTTCATGTTTATTCTCCTTGGACCGATCGAAGCTGACCTTGACTACCATGAAGTCGGCCGATCAATTTCGACACTCATGTCAAATGCAACATTCCATTCTATCGCATACAAAGCAGACGATAGAAGAGAACTCCTCTCCGCTATCAACGAATTCTTAGATGATTCAATCGTTTTGCCACCTGGTGATTGGGAACGCCAAGCCCTTTTACCATTTGAAGAGTTACGCGCTAAAAGTGAAATGATTAGACGCCGTAAACGTGATGCTCTGGAACGAAAACGAGCTACTGAAAAGGCGGCAACACCAGCTATAGATGAGAAAAAGGCTTTATTAGCCGCCGAAACTGGTGGTCTCCCTCCAAAAGAACCTGACGATCCTCTCTCAAAGACCGGTCGATTATTCGGAGGTATGTCCAAATATCTACTTCTATCGTCTAAATTACATCAATATTGGTCGTGTTTGTAACATTTCTCTAAAATAGCCAACCGTTACCATCCATTTTTAAATTTGGATATACACCTCTTCACACAACAGATATTGTGGCAATTTAAGGCGCTTATCATCAGTTATCGCTATCATGTTAAGAATATAAGTTTAATCGAAGGCTATACTTACATGAATGGCGCAATATAAGACGTAGCCACTTTGAAAATGTAGTAGGTGAACAAATTCCATTTAAGGGTTACTCTGCCTCTAAAAAGTTTTTTCTTACCCAGGTGTTATACGAGATATGAAGAGACGTTATCCATACTACGTGTCCGATTTTAAAGATGCTCTTAATGGACAATGTGCGGCTGCCACCATATTTATGTACTTCGCTGCACTATCGTCTGCAATTACTTTCGGTGGTCTGCTAGCCGAAAAAACAGACAGGGCAATTGGTATTTCGGAAACTCTCGTAAGTAACATTAGTTATATATTGTCGTGTTAAAGTAAAGTAATTCATGTGCTACTGCATACGGCATAACATATATATTATGGTATTTATGGCTTTGTTACATGAATTATATTTTATAATATAGGCAGGTACTTTTTACTATATACATTGTATTTTCATGATCTCTATTATTAGTTTATTTAAATAAATGATTAAAGCATTTAAAATTTTACTAATTTTGCTCGCCAATATCAGAAGCAGGGTAATGATAATCGAGCATATGTATACATATTTATATGTTCACCACGAGTTATATTAAAATATATTTTTACATTCGAATATATTTTTCAGTTTAATATTGGTTATTGTTTTGTTTTTAGGTATTCACTTGCGTCGGCGGTGTATTCTTCTCTCTGGTTTCCGGGCAACCGATGATGATAACTGGTGCCACCGGGCCTTTGCTTCTTCTTGACACGTCATTGTTTGTCTTCTGTAGATCATATGGCTTCGATTTCTTGGCCGCAAGGATGTATTGCGGTTTGTGGATGATTGTAATAGCGCTGTGTGTTGCATCAGTAGAGGGCAGTGTGGCTGTTAAAAAAATTACTCGGTGAGTATTGTCTATCCATACATATAATAAAACTATAAAAACTGTGCCTAAATGATAGGATCTTAAGGAAAAAGTAGTAGAGCAAACATTTGAAAAAAGAATTGTCTGTTAGTTTCTTAAATTATTAATTTAATTTTATTTTATTGTATTTTTATTCTGGTTCTTATTCTGTTTTACATACTAATTTCCAAAATAATGGACAGGTTTGAATGAGACTTTTTTGTTGTATAGCTAATAAGCCTGGGCAATATATATATAGGGTGTCGTTTGTTTTGAAAACTAGAACATCTAAGGCTGATTTTTGTGCGCACGTGCGCGCTGATAGCTACGCGTCACCAAAAAACGCTTCCTAAAAGTTCATATATCTCGGCCGTCAGCGCTGACGGTGCGCGTGCCGTCGGCGTGAGACTAAAATCAGCTAAATAACGCGAATGCTCGCTCCATTTAATAACGATATTTTAAATTGATAGCTTTACATAGAATGGAAGCCAGCCTAAAACGCTGTCGTCTAAGTCGGAAGAGAATCTATATCTCTCTTTCTATGGCCAATGCGCATGTGAGATTATATGGACAAAAAGATTAATGCATTATCATCTTCCTTGTCTATTCACTGCGATGGCCTGTCACTTATCTATAGCATCGCTTCTCCCATCTATATTATCTCTATGATTTCGTACAGCTTATGTCTTTCCGGTAGTCCGTTGTGGAAGAGGAGACACAAGGGATACACGTCTGCAAAACTACACGGATGTGTATAGGCGGTGGTTATCGAAAGTCTTATAATATAAAAAAGTTAAATAACTTGGTTGTTATATTGCTTATTTATTCCATTCTCTTCCCGCAGATTCACCGAGGACATCTTCGCATTCCTGATATCCTTGATCTTCATATCGGAACCTATTACAAATATTATCAATTTGTACCGCATGCATCCGCTGGGACACGACTATTGCCAAACACCGGTAATAGAAAATATGACAGCGCCGATCAACCCAAATTCTACTTTCTCAGGTAACCTGTACAATAAAACTAAAAAAGTTGTTTTATTTTTGGATATTTATTGCATGGTTCCAAGGAACATATTCTTCACCTACGATATGCCTTATCTAAAGCTTTCCATTTCTCTCTGTCTCTTGGTGTACTTATCCACTCTAGACCGGATATTTTTATGGCCATCTTCCCAACGTTTCCTGTGTTTTCCTTTGTTTCTTTTTTCAATCCTGGAGAAATAAAAGTTGAAAAAAGAAACTTGAAGAATCATCTTGATCTTGACGATGATAATCATAGTGGCATCGATGTGACGACGTTCATATTGGTGACGTCAGAAACGTACGGTGACATAATTAAATAGCTTGTTTCCATGTAGGTAATGCAACTGTGCCAT
This sequence comes from Eumaeus atala, assembly GCA_017140195.1. Taxonomy (NCBI): domain Eukaryota; kingdom Metazoa; phylum Arthropoda; class Insecta; order Lepidoptera; family Lycaenidae; genus Eumaeus; species Eumaeus atala. Next base: position 59,201 of record JAFELO010000708.1, read on the forward strand.
CGCCAGTTGCTCCCACTATACTGCCTCAGCCAAACACAGCGTTGTTCTGCACGATGCTCACACTGACCACCTTCATTATTGCATACTACCTGCGAATATTCCGTAACGGCAAATTCTTGGGACGCAGTGTAAGTATACATTTTCGCGTATTCTATGGTTACTTTATGTTGCGATACAAAATAGGAAACGTTCCAATTGTATCTCAATGAACACCGATAAGTGCGGTTTGAGGTGGTAGGTAAATGCTCATCTAGATATGAACAACTTTCATATGTTCCGTTATTCCAATAAAAATAAAAATACTGACATAGGAGACGGTCCAAAGTTGTAAGGAGCTTATGACTGATTTTGTACGAGTCACGAAATGAAGGATACAAATTATATAGAACAGTCTTGATCGTTGAAATAAATTAATTCATCTTATCTTTTTGCACGACAAACAACACTACAAACAATCATACATTTAACGGTATTCACATTTATTGTGGGCGCCGCTTTGGTATATGATTGTCAACGTATTGTAAAACTTGTTATAGATTTTCACTTCATACAAGTACTATACGTACGATAACCTAGCTTACTTTATTTCTAATTAAATCTATGTTTTTTTTCTATATTAATACTGGCACTGAAACACATCAGATTTGGACAGTCTACTTTAATATTAGATATAACGTTTTATTATTAGAGCCAACAATTTTTTTGAGTCCCAGGAAGTTAACAGCATATTATATTTCAGGCACGTCGAGCCCTTGGAGACTTTGGAGTACCCATCGCCATTGTTCTTATGGTGGGGGTGTCTGTACTGGTACCAGTGTGGACTGAGAAACTACAAGTACCTGATGGTTTGAGCCCAACATTGGACCGCTCGTGGCTTGTGCCCCTTAACCCTGGACTGGAAACAATACCATTATGGGCTACCTTTATTATGGTCCTGCCGGCTTTTATGGTGTACATCATTGTGTTCATGGAGACCCATATTGCTGAGTAAGAGCTTAATATAAATACTTTAATTATTACAATTAAGAAAAGAGATGTATATACTAAAAACTTAACCTGTGATATATCTTATCTGTGGCTATATTTTTCGGGCTTGTCAAGTCTAGTTAAAAATATAAAATGTACCTGGTAAGTATTATATAACACGTACGTAATATGCCGTCAGTACTCATGTTTTTTTTTTCACATTATTGTAGTCTTTGTAAAATAGGCAGTCGTTAACCTATTTGTACGATTGTGAACAATAAGCAGTAGTTACTACAATAATCGGGTATTACTCATCATGTTATGATTGCGAGACTTATTTCGTTACGGCATGCGAATTTTTTAATGCGATTTGTCTCGTTTATAATGATCTATGAAATAGTTTTTTTTAAATGTCCAGTTGTAAGTCTTATTTTGATGGAGCCTTAATTATTTTAACAATCTCTTGTAGATATTACTGGCTGTGCGAAAAAGGCGACAACTATTTTCGTTTCTTTGTGTTGCTTATTACTTCTTTCTTACATAGATGCTGTTGCTATCTGCAAAGGCTGCATTATTTAAAAAAATGTTTAGACTGTTTAAGCATGAGCGATAGTACTGTAATTTGTAGGATATATTGGCTGCAATGAGTTTTCTTGGACCAGGTTGATTATCGACAAGCCTGAGCGTGGACTGAAGAAGGGCAGCGGCTTCCACATGGACATAGTGGTGATGTCCCTGGTGAACTGCGTGTGCGGAATGTTCGGAGCGCCCTGGCAATGCGTTGCGACCGTTCGTTCTGTGAGCCACGTCTCCGCGCTGACCGTCATGTCCACTACCCACGCGCCGGGAGATAAGCCACATATCGTCGAAGTGAAAGGTAAGCGCTCCTTAAAAGTACATTCATAATAATTTTTTAACCTTTATGTTCTGTAGTTTTTTTTATGATGCGGGGAAAGGCTTTTACGCGCCTTTACCGGCCCTGGGTGAGCCCAGTGGTGTGTGGTCTCGCGGCACATTGTAGTTCCCAAGAATACCCAAAAAAACTACTGCGTACGCTATCAGAGCCGTCTTTGGTCAGGTGCTCCGAAACAAAAAATCTTATAAGAGGGGCACAAAGATCGCCTCCTCCTGCTGCTCTTTAGTCCCCTCTTCCTATAAGAGCAGTCCCCTCGGTTCAATTGACTTTGTCTGAGTTCGCCCCAGGCTACTAAGCCCCACCGCCATGACTAGGCTTGAACCATGGTGGTGATTTTCTGTAGAACGTTTTATTTTCGCCTAATCCTATATTTGGATCGCGCCATATTTGTTCTGATTTTCTACAAGTTATATTGCTTTATATATATTTGTCATCTTTACACCTGTGAGAAACCATAAGGTAATGACACCGTCGTCTTTCTCACAAGTAGACATGAATGTCTTATATACTGCCTTATACACTGCTGTTAAATCTATACTTCTATACTGATACCATATAGATGTAAAGTTTCTTTCGCTTGTAGGGGTAATTTTCGGAGAACTGATCCTATGATAAAGAGTCTTTCACTATCAGAATACATTGTTCAGGTGTGACGTAGGCTATACCATGATTGAAAAAAAAATTGTTTTTGGTGCCAACGAAGTGGGCATGGGTTGATAAGTCCTACATAAGCATTTGGTTTGTAGGCGTTTAGCAGTTGCGATATACGAGGTATATGTTGTACTTAACAGTCAAAAATATTTTGTATATAAAATAAAATGCATTAATTAACTAAATAGGCGCATATTTCGTGTTGGCTTATAAGCTCATACGCAACGCCGAGAACGAGGCTTAAAGCTCCATTAATGACTATGATAATCCACCATTATTCAGATTCGATAGACTTTCACATCTGTAGAACCTGAATAATGGCGAATTTTACATATAGCCTGTTCATTATTTCGGTTTGCAGAATATTTTAATAATAATTTTGAGAAATTACGTACAGTGCGGTGCCACCAATTTGTCTGTCTGTTAAAGTCAGCGCGATGACAAAGGCAGCTGTGACAACACCTGCTACATCTCACCATATTTAGATAGACTAAATAGCACCACAATAAAAACCTATAAGCAAACTTAACTTGTTTACTTTTAGGTATTCAGTGTGGTGTTACTTTTTAATTTGTTACAATTTTTTGCTTTTTTTTATTATTAATGTCACAGTAAGTAGTAGTTTTGGGACCACTTCGGGCGTATATTATGTCAAGCAAAAAAGATTTTTCCAAATCAATTAAGGGGTCCCGTAATGGATTATTAAACACATATGAGGACCGACATCTAAAAATTATAAACCGAAATTATAATTTAATTAATAGTAATATTTTTTTTTACATAAAATGATCCTTAAAATGCAAAATAATTGTGCATGCAACCTTGGTAGCGTTCTACAGTGTCATACTCGCAATCTCAAATGTATTTAAATTTGGCACTAGCTAAGAAGTTTTCTATACGTCGTTACAAGGTCGCTCAATGCCTCTTATATTATATTGTCTAATGATTATGTGGTACAACCATTAGTGTTTTAACAACTGGCGTTTTGTCAATTTACAATGCTTAGTGACGTTGCAAATTTATTTATAACTTTTCTTGGCTTCATCGATGAACTAATATCAGGTTCAGGGATACTTTCTATGAGTCGATTATTTAAGAGGCTATAATAGAAATGTAGTGAAGTGAAATGAAAATGTTTTTAGTCGAAGTAAAATTATAAAATTACTTATGTTTTCGTACGTTTACGCGAATGTAATTTTTTTTACTATTATTATTATTTAACAGATTTTATCGCGTTTCTTAAGATTTACTTGTGGAATAATGCAGAATCGCCGTAATGAACGAATGTATCAAAATCCTTTTGATGATGATATATAGTATATTATATTTCTATAATAAATACTCTTATTGTTTATACAGATACAAATTGTAAACTTAGTAATTGTAGTTAGTTATAAGTTGATAGATAATTAATATATATTTAAATCCTACCCATACAGGCAGGAATTTAAATGGCGACATCGCAATTCAATACAATCAAGCATTGATGGAAAAAAGGTTTAAAAAAAGTTCAAGTAGCAGGAGGTATCTGTAATAAACTATACCTGTGTACCGAACTTGTAACTAAGTACCACATAATAATAAGCTACAAATTCTACGTTTATGTCTCAAAAATTGGATGAGACCAGCCAAAGTCCTAATAATGAAATTACTTTTTATACGTCAATAAAAAATCTACCGCCGGGTTAACCCTAACCCTGTACTGAGAAAAACCTTCGAAACAAATTCAGGGGGCTTTTATCACAATTGATATAATTGACGACAGCCCCCCTGAATTTTTAACTCAGTGATAATAAACATAATTCAATAATAAAAGTTATAGAATTTATAATGAGAATCTCTCCGTAAGGATTTCGAGTATTATTAACCGTTTTATTCATAATTATTTCATTGGACTCAATGAAAGTCAAGTCTGTCGAACCTTTGTCGCTTGCATACAAATCGAACAAGCTTTTTAGAGATCCTCGCGCCACGTTTAATACACACGCCACTACAACACATTACGTAAAAAAGAAAATGTAAATATTAAATTAAAGTCCAATTTTATGCGCCAGATGTCTGTAAATGTGAGTGCCTCCATTCGACGCAATAACATGGCCACAGGTTTAGTTCGTATACGCTTGTTTTGTGTGAAATCAGTTTTTCCCGTATTTTCTTTTTCTTTCATAAATTTTTTGTCTTTGTTTTAAAGCAGGCGTTTGAACACTATCCTATTGTGGTATTACCGAATTCATCATAATTTATTCCTTAAAAGTTTATTGCTTGCACATTCGTGCAGGGCGTTTTTTTGTGGCTCTGTACAAAATCACAGAGCTTATTCTTAAGTGATTAAAACTGATTCCGGACATGTATAAAAAGTGGGTACCTAAAATTTGACCGTGTATATGACCTAGACCGGGTGGCCGCGCGGTAGGTAGGTACAAATGACGCGCTCGGGGTCTTTGATCTTTGGCCACGCGTGTCGTGTATCGGTTTCACGCGGTGAACATATTTCCTTAAAAAAGTAATGATACTAAACTCGGTAAAGTTTTCTACGGACATAAGTAGTATTTTCGTTAAATGTAGTGTCTGATCATCTGACGATTATCAACAGTGTCCCAAAAAATAACAAATCTCTTACAAATCACACTGTATTCGTATGTACACTTATCCGATTGAAATAAAATAAAATAAGTATCACGGTTATACAGGTATGCGAGATATTTTACACAGTGAAATGATACAAACTTAGATTTTACGGGTGTCTGTACGAGGCCAGTCCTCATTTTGTATGAAACGGAGTAGGAATACCAGTTTGTAATGAAATTTTTTAGTGATATAATTATAATCCATAAATTTTTTATATTTATTGTAAGTAGTGTCAATTAACTTAACATATTATGTATTTCGACACGTATTGAGATTGTATGATACACTTATGTACCTAAGCTATTAGTTTCATGATTTTCATTTTATTTCTAAAAGCAAATTAGAATAGTATACGTATGTTAAACTCTGTACCAGGTACCCAAGTAGTGCCAGCCGAAAGGTGACCTTAACCTTGTACCTTAAAAGATAGTAATTTATTCAGACACAGCTAAGCGGAACAAAAGCACTTCGGGGCAGCTCCGATTATAGCGACTGATTATTCAAGGTCAAGAAAATAATTCGTTTCATAATTTTTATATTATTTATAATACGCAGATTATTTAATCATAGTGATATTTTATATGTATAACATGCTCAACTCTACATTGTTACAATAACATACTAGCTGACACCGGGTCAACGCGTTATTTTCCGTATTTTAAGTTGGACTAAATGACACACGTACCAAATTTCATCAAAATTGGTTTCGTAATCCATTGCGGAAAAGCACATTTACACACATGAGATTATATATTCAAGTATAGGATGGAATGCATTGCTTCCTTTCATGCTGAGTTGGCACGGCACTACCGATGAGGTAGCTCTCGTTCACATTATTGTTTTTTAAGAGATGGGGGGCAAACGAGGAGGTCAGTTGTGATTACCGCCGCCCGTTGACATTGATCTGAACGAGAAAGTGTCTTACAAACGCGTTGCCGGCCTTTAAGGTATAGTTATATTCTTCCCTTGACGGCCGCTAAGTCGTATTGGATCGGAAGTACAGATCACTGGTTACTCACAAACCGCACGGTACTCATGTGAACGAGAGGTACTAAGACTGGTACTGGGACCAGATTTACAGCAATGGCAATACACCTACTTACTTACTTTAGCTGAGAAGCCTCAAATGATTTATATAATCTTGCAATTTTCTTTTCAGAACAACGTTTGACAGGATTTTTAGTTTCCGTGCTCGTGGGTGTGTCTGTGTTAGCTGCCGGCGCGCTGAGATTGGTCCCCATGGCTGTCTTGTTTGGAGTTTTCCTGTACATGGGTATCTCCGCGCTGGGAGGAATTCAATTCTGGGACCGATGCATTTTACTACTGAAACCTGTCAAACACCACCCGCAGATTCCATATGTCAGACGTGTAAGTATTGGTTTATTCAATTAGTTTCTGTGTAAGAGTTCCATAAAATAACCGGGTGTAACATATTTATTTTAGAATAACTCTTTGATTTTGAACAATTTCGGTAAAAGGGGCAAATCTATGTGTAATAGTTGTACAACTGTCGAATGTATTCTAATAATAATATTTAAAGAAAAACAGAAAACTGTTGAAAGTATTGTAGTGTATATAGACAAGGAATGGCTCGCCCTCATGTTCATTATATGATACCTATAAATCAGTAGACGGAACAATTCTGTTTTGCTTTATAATTTTACTCTTTTATTCATTCATTCTGTAGTAGTTCAGTTTGGACGTATTAAAAAAGGAGGTATTTGCACATAGGTACTGTTGCGATTCTGATACAACGCAGAATCAGCGACACATGGTCCTTACTTCAATGACAAATAACAATAATAATGTTGTCGTAGCCGAATTCCGGCCACGGCGGCCACCTCTATAGAGGCGAGCCAACTGCGCAGGGCACAGGTGTGTGTGCGGACACGGGTGCACCCTTTGTTCCTTTATTCTCCTATTCCGATGGGACTGAAATCTGACAAGACCGGAGAGAAATCAGGCGCAGGGCCGACTGCTTAACGTGCAGCAGGGTGGTGTAACACCACCAACATCCCGACTTAGGAGTATTAGTAGAAATTTAAATATACCAACAACAGTGTAGTCTTACCCGCGACTCGAACCCAGGACCGACATGCTTACTACTAGACCAAGAGGCAGACAAGTAGAGGCAAATCTTTTAAAAAATAAACGTACAGTCGATACAATATGTGCTTTTCCTCTCCCAGGTACCCACACTGAAGATGCACCTATACACTCTGATACAAATCACTGGTATATGCGTGCTGTACGCCGTGAAGTCGTCCCAGTTCTCACTGACGCTGCCGTTCTTCTTGGTGCTCATGATACCGTTGCGGATGTCACTCGCTTACCTCTTCACGCCATTACAATTACGAGCTGTAAGTTTTTCATTGTCTGACTATTAGTGAGGCCAAGGCCAAAATAGTTTGCTACACCACTATGCATTGCCTTCGGCCCGAAAAAATCCGACGCAGCACACTGCTAACAGTGGATAGCAATATTTATCGTGTATTTTAGGGATCAAATTTGCGCAGTGGACATAAATAATAATGATAAATAAAATAAATTTGGTTAAGTCTTAGTTTTCTCTGTAATGTAGCTGGCAGCCCGACAGAAATCAATTTGTCTCATCTTGGTGATCCTGATAAGGAGACTGGGATAAGGTTATCAAATTATTGTATTATCGCGGGTCCTACCCAAATTATTAAGTTTAATTTCAATTTCCTTTTTATGTATCTTATGTTTGAAAGTGACACAGGTGATGCAAGAAGTTTCGGTTAGGTATTCTGAGACTTTTCTCGAGCGCGAGTCTTTTCACATGTCCATGCGAAGAGTGACGCCAACTTGTTTTTTTATAGCTACACCCGACCGAAATGCACCCGACGCCATAGTCTGGGGAGGAGGTACCTCTCGATTCCTCTGGCCATGATAGTAATAGTTAAATTAGCTGTTACAAACACTATCATATTGGGATGCATCTCTCCCATGTGCGGGAGAGAGGGTTCGGTCCGCCTTTCGACCCCGAACCTAGCCCCACTCATAGCAATCTGACGAAGCTGCATTGGGCTCCTCTACGCTTCCACAGCACAAGTTCAGGTCCGGAAAAAAAAATTATACAAGTAAAAGCAGACTATAAATAATTCTATGCGGCAAAGACGTTATTGGAACAAGTTTTACGGTGGGCTGTTTCTTTACGGTAAACCGATTTAGAGGATTTGGCAGACAGGTTCGAGATGTTTTACGTGATCGTGTCACCTTGCCAAACACATTCTTTCTGTTGAAAGTCAATTGCGAAAACAATTTATTTACGTGGAAACGTGTAGGTCTTGCGTAAACGGTCATCTATAGTATTATTACAACTTCTTTTACACTTTTCGCTACTCGTACATTGGATTTAATATCCACAGTGCGTAATGAGTGCGCATTGCAATGCGCCCATTTTTAAGAGGTCCAACATATTAGAATTGAAAATAATACTTTATACTCTAAAACATGTAGGACAAAGTTTTGTTGTACAGCCTCAATCCCAGTGGAATGACGATAACAGTGCAGTGGCTGATCCCAGCAGCAGGCGATTGGCGATCGTCTAGGGCTGGACTAGGAGAAATAAGCTTAGAATCTAAGCCTAATTTTATCATTAAAGGAATAAACCCTGATAATGGTAGTTACATACAAAACTGTATAAAATAACTATTTATAAAATGGACAATAAAGATGTAACAAGATTATAATAACGGTGCGATAAATAAAATCACACCTGCCTCACCATCTAGTGGCAAATAGCAGAATAGCGTATAATGATAATACGTAGTTTCAACATGCAAATGGCCAAACATACGAATTCTAATTCTAATTAGAAAACTCTTCTATTTCTATGATAGCTGCTATTAGCAAGACTGTTAAAATTTTGACTAATATTTTTTTTAAAGTTAAATTGAAGGAAGGTAGGGTAGGTAATGTTAAGCTTTTAGTTCATATAAACCAAACCAAGCGGGTTTCCTTCTTGTCTTGCTAAAAATATTGTTTCTTTTTTTACAGTTGGACGGTGTTCAAAAGGACCTGGATAAAGAAGATGAACCAGACTTCTATGAAGAAGCACCTTTACCATAAATTAGAATATTACATATACACACTATTATTGTATTCGATGTAACTAAATGTGGTTTTAGAACTTATTACTGTTTAAATATAAGTAAACAATATTTATGTTAGTGTAAACAAGTACATGAAATTCCTGCTTTTTAAACTTGTTCATTGTGAACAATTCAATTGTCTTTGCCTATTGAAATTTCGTGTCAATTCATTGAAATATTTTATAAAAACTGATATCAGAAGTCATACTTTCAATGGAGGAACTTCGAAAGTACTCGCGACAGTAGAGGTGACGACATAGGTCAGGGATAGCCAACTGGTCAGTTGTGTTCATTGCGATCCATGGTGGTGTCGATCGCGGAATGTCAAAACATAATAATTAGTATAGATATAAATTATACGGGCTTTCCTTTAATATACCAAAGTATGTCATAGGTCCAAGAGTGTTTCATGGGTAAAAAATCTGAGTCCGAAATGAATTGGCCACCCCTGAAGTATGTAATAAAATGTATGGATATTAATCGATTTTATCAATGGAGGGCGAAGTTAAGTAAAAGTAGCACCACATAAATATCCGAATTATAAAGTTCCTCTATTTTCGGTGAAAAAATTTTGCGGTATTTCTTGGCTGTCGAAACCAGAACAGGGATGCATGGTGTATAAGGCCGAAAGAAAAGATAGTAAAACCTTCCTCGTTACGATAATTTCAGTGACAGTCAAGTTTTTTTAGTGTCAAAAATTAAAATATCACATACTTGTGTTTTTTTTAAATGTAATATGATCAGTAATTTTATAGAAGTGTGACATACTTTAACGCCGCTTTAAGGACAAACTTGCGGCTCTTAACTGCCACATGGCAAGAAGGAAACTGATTTCCCAAGCATATAGCCTAAAGAGACGAAACGAGGCCTAGCAACTGCCTTAAGTATACTTCGCTGAAAATCTTTCATTTAACATGTTTGCTGGTGCCAATAAATGATACCTTTCTTTCAAACATTGACGTTGTTGGTATAGATTCAAGAACATTTTAATAATTACAATTTTATTAACTGAAGTTTTTCGAAGAATCTTTTGGTGTAATCAAATATTTTATAAAGATTTACACGGTGTGATTACGTAGAAAAGTTTAAATTTATTTTTAACAATACAACTATTTAGGTTGCTACCTAAATATTTCGTTCATTTTAACAAATTTGTGGTACTTAATTACTATGAATATTATGTAGAAGTCCAAAATATTATTAGACTAGACTTTAATTTGGAACATCTTTGCTCAAGGAGTTGATAATGTTGTGATAATATATTTAAATATGGAGTGTAAATGACCGTAAAAATGGTGTGGCAAAGTTAAGGCGGAGATACGACAACATTGTGTGATATTGAAAGTGCCGTGAACATGTTGGTATCCACTTAAAGTGTGTACATAGTCATCGTATCTTATTATTCTTTTAATTATTAAAAGGCGTGGGGACATAAACTTCGGAAGCACAAAATATTTCATCAATACGCCAGTTAACTGCGAAACATCACTATTTTCATCACATTATATACATAGTTTTTAATGTGAGGTACATTCTAGCTTTAGTGTGTGCGCGTCCTATATCCCTCCTTAAATATTTTCTGGCATATTTTCTATATGTTATTAGGTGTTATGTAACATATACAAATATATTTCTTATTTTCTTATGATACTTCTACAATTTATTTAGGTTGATAGGATTTGATGTTTTTTATGGATGTTGTATTTAATATTTCTTGGATAATAGTATATATTTATGACCAAAATAGATTTATAGCAGCAATTAATATTGCAGGGTAGCTCATCTTTGATGTTTTTGCGCAGTAGACAGTTATTATATTGTACACATCGACGTATATCTGTAGAATCAAAACATATAATCGTTTGACATAGATAGGTGTAAGGTTTATTAGTGGTTTAGAATTAGTATTATCACAATTTCTGCTAGATAGTAGTTAAGATCTTGATAATTATGTCTGATACATTTTTCTACAGGCCGAGTCTTCATAAATAAATAGCACATGTAGGAAAAGGTAAAAATTGTTCAAATTTTATCGATGCAAATGGTATTTAGAATTAGTATTATCATAATTTCTGCTAGATAGTAGTTAAGATCTTGCTAATTATGTCTGATACATTTTTCTACAGGCCGAGTCTTCATAAATAAATAGCACATGTAAGAAAAGGTAAAAATTGTTCAAATTTTATCGATGCAAATGGTATTTAGAAATTAGTTGACGAATAAAAATCGACCCCGTCGCATATACGACTATGACAAACAGAAACGATTATCGGTGCTAGCTGTTACCCCATCGAAAAAGTGGTTGCGCACCTCTGCCAAGGACATCGTGTGGCCTGTACAAAATTTTGAATTCAGTTACCACGTAGTAGGTACTAGTTCTTTTACAGCAAATAGAATTTTTCCTTAATAACGTTATGATCTCAATTTTTAGAGCACTTTAGTAATGTAGAGTTATTGAGATATGACATTTGGCTTGTACCTACACAGTATGTGTAATATAAAATTTGTACCTTATGTCTATCGATAAAATTTAGTACGTCTCTCCCTTATTAAGTGCATATTATGAAGATTCCACCTGCTCGAACATATCTTCGAAACTAAATGTGAATTGTGGTTAGTGGGTTGGAACTTATATATTATACCAACATCTATCGTTGTAAGCGAAATAGGTAACACATTTATTTTTGTTATTGTCTAATTTATTACGTCTTATTGAGTACAGATAGTACGTATCACTGGTTCTATCTCTAAACATACATTACACAATACAATTTTATATTGTATACGTGCATATTTAATTTAACAGGATCCTAGTCTACTGAGAATTGTGCTTTTTCCCAATGATGTTTTAAATCAATGTTAATTTTCATTCTATGTGCCATCATAAGAAGTTATTTAAAAACGTATACATATTAACGCGGGTAAATTTTATTGTTTCTAATAATTTTAATGTCGAAATCACATGATATTTAAAAAAAATTGTATTGTAGTTTTAGAGCCAAAGTAAGAGTGCCAAAGAGATGCATAAAGAATGTTCCATTATGGCAATCATCAGAACGGATGGTAAAGTGGTGAAGTGATTATGCTATTTGCAGTATTATTTTATGTTAATTGTGTTAAAAATTAAAAGTTAAAGATTTAAGTAGCCCTCTAGTACTTAGTATTTATTCACTGTAGGTATGTCACGTATGTAAAATTTCAAAGTACCGTTATGTACGAAAATTCCATTTACTTATCAATAAAATTAGTTGCCGTAATGGCTAATTAAGTCACTATTTATTTTGTTTCCGTACAAATCCTTTGCAATATTAATGTTATCTGTTTTGTGTTAGAGTAGGATTTAGTAATAGTAATGTTATGTTACTATACTTACCTGATGTACTGTAAAATATGATTAAGTTACTTAGCCGTCACATTCCGTGTATTCATGTGTTATCATCTTTAGTATTATTATATTGATTTATATACTGTATTTATTATAACACTGACCGTACACGGGGGATCCGTACGAAAAAGCGGGGCCCGCTACTCTTTTTCTTAGCGTACGCACTTATCCGTGACGTCACGAAATGATGTTCAGGCGCCATACGTATGATCCGTTCCGGGAACACACACGGCCCGCACGTAAGCACTCCCGTACAGCTGTGAAACTATCCATTGCGAATATCTTTCAACATTGGCCTGTAATGTTGAAATATTGTACTACGAATACGGAAAAATTACTTTAAATAAATTATGTTTTGTTGTATCTCTCCTTTATTTATCGCTTGTCAGATTGGTAGCCCTATGTTTAGCGCTACCCATCTGATAAGTTGGCAACACATGATGTAATTATTATACAGTATCAATTAAAAGACAACCTCAAAATTTTTCATATCGGATGATAACAAATCTTTATTTGTATTTCTTTCGAAGGATTCAGCTGGGACGCGTTAGGTGTGGTGGTGGTAGATCTCATAGTCTGGGGACCTGACACTTTGTACGGAGCTATTTGAAACGAGTTCGCGTTTTGTACCCTTCTTATAACAAGAGGGGACTATAGAGCAGGAGGGGGAGATGGGGCAAGGGGCGAGGGTGGGAATCTCACCCCCTTGAACTGTCCCAAAGTTGTCCTGTGGAGCGGGCAACCCTTCTGCTGTTCTGATGATTTGTAGTTCCGGGGCATCACATAAAGGATGGCACTGATGACACTACTGGTTGGTGTGCTGTTATTTTTCCTTTTTTTTATAGAATAAGGGGCAAACGAGGAATCGGAGCCTTTTACGACCACCGATGTCTACGAACATTCACACAATTGCTATGCCGACGCGTTGCCCTCCTTTCCTACTCCCCTCCATTGGGCCACCGGCTACACACAAACTGCACGAACAAACAGAAGATGTCACTTTACGAAAATATCATGCGAGCGAGAGTTACCTCCCCGTTCGGGCCGGCCCCATTCCACTGCATTGCCGTATGGCACAAAGTATATATGAGTAATATTACAAATTAGAAATATATAATATATATCATATATGTGTGCTACTGGTCGGATTTTAATGAAACTTGCCAATGAGTTGAAACTTATGTAATCAGTACAAGAATAACAAGCTATATAAGTGCTTCCTTTTGCACGTGATTTTGTCTGTGACGGGTAAAACCGCAGGGCGAAGCTAGTGATTATGAAAGTATACCCTACAGCCTGAATACATCTTTGTTCTGAACTTTATTTATTCTAGTTATGGTTTGATAGGAACCTAGTGTCCTTGTACTTCAGCGAGATAACTTGGCGAGTGAGAGGCCATGTCTCGTGTATACATGGCAAGTATTAATTGTGGGCCTCTTCGATCACATAGGAAGACAAACGAGCAGTCGGAGCTATATGTGTATATATATGTGAGTGAAAATCCCAACCCACGTTAGAGTCCAATTCTGGTGCAATACAACATGGAACACGATTGGGATTTTCATACAAAAATGTTAATTATTGTGCACAAAATTTTTTGAAAAACGAAGTGCGTTACATAGGTATTGTAAGTAGTAATCATTATTAACGACGTCGGTCTAATGGTTTCCCGTGGCCTGCGTGGTATCGTGGACAAAATGACACAGATGTCGTTACTTAATTTTTTTTATACGTTAGTATTATTAGTATAAGTTCCAGTGAATAAATTATACACTTAAAACCTTCCTCGAAAATAGCTCCATCCTTAGGTGAAAACCACATAAAAATCCGTTAGATAGACTTTGGGGACTTTGTTTCATAAGAAGTACTCACCTATAGGGTATTGTTTGAACTCGGATAAAAAGCTAACAAAAATAATAATGAATATTATTAAAATATCATATTAGCCTGTCCAACTTGAGGGATTTTCACCAGCCCTCTATAGACTATAATAATTCCCTATAACATACTGGTGGTTATTACCCATTAGGGAACTGGTGTGAAGATATGTTGCTGTTGTTATTATATACCCACTGGAAAGTGGAAGGCTAGCCTTTTTAAGAAACAGGGCTGTTTCGTTTTACGGCGGACCAAAGATTAGCCGGATTGAATACCGCTGAGTGAAATTCCGCCAGAAAGTGTTCTGTGTTATACGTTACTCAAAAAGGCTGGCCTTATTGTATTTAAGTGGATCATTATCCGCTCCCATGGCACATTGTAGTTCGAAATTTTAACACTCGCGGCATTGCTTGACATGACAACAAAAAAGGCGTCGATTATCGAATACAGAGAAATAAAAAAACTATCAAGTTCGAAGGTGTAGGCGGGAGCGTAGGTCCCGACTAAGACTATCATCTACCTAAAATTTAAATATTTAATGAGGCTAAACGTCAGCCGCCATATTGAAGAACGTCTCGCAATGATAACCCAGCTAATCCTTGGCCCGCCACAAATCAAAACGGCTCTGTTTCTGAAAATGGCTAGCCGTAATGTAATATGGCGATTTGTATAATACGACTACGACTTATGTACATAAGATCTTATTTAAACACTAAACATCAATACATTCGTTTGTTGTAAAAAGCGACATCTTTATTCTACAATGGATAGAGAACTTTTATCAAATACTTTCATATATATACCTATTACAGATAGAGTAGGTAAACCATGAGCGAGCCAGTTCAATAGAGAAGAAAGACGTGAAATATATTACCCATTATATCCTACCAATTTCTTATATTATTATAAGAAATTAAATGAAAAAAGGAGACAACTAATAAACCATATTTGTTCTCTCTTTTTACTTTGACCAACGCATTTCAGACTGGCCTCTATACTCTAACCATTTCAACTCCATGATTTCTTGGCTCATATTTTTCTTTAAGCAACCTACTATAGCCATCTATTAGACGTTTGTTGTATGATTTACGAGAAGATACCATAACTAGGAAAATATGAAATATCAGTTTTAATAATATTAATAATTACTAACTATTTAATGGGGTTCAATGAGGAATTTTAGATCGTTATCTATCTATTAAATGAAAATATTATAGCCACAGATGGCGTGGACATAATTTAACTTAATAATTTGATTTTTTATTTTATCTATTATACTATAAGCATATTTAATTAAAATGACAAAAAATAAAAATATGTGTAAAATCAATGATTGGAAGAATTTAATATCATAAATAAAAATATATTTTAATGTTTCTAATACAACATTATTAACGAAGTAAACAAGAAGACGAAGAACAACGATAGTGCTGCACTCACCGCTCCGAGTTGTAAACTAAAAAATCGACGTCAAAGCAAACATGTCAGAACACATAATGGCGGAGGTTGTGTTGTTCATTGAACGATCCATTCCGGTGATGTTTTATTGAAATGTTTGTACTAGATTGCGAGAAATTCTAACAACTTTGTGTTTATTTTATGATTTCTTTATATTATTATTTTGAATTTGAATACTTTTATTCAAAATGGAGTTAGTTTATCTATCACTATCGGAACTTTTATTGAATTAGTGTCAGTACAAGGGGTCGTTCGCCGGGTTCGATTCGTGAGGGTGGCGGCAGCGTGAGTCCAAGATGGGGGCTCAGCAGGCCAAGGAGCGCGGCACGGCCAGCGGTGCGTCCATGCGCTCGACAAGAAACAAGCCTCGGGTGCCTAAGGACCCCCGCATGCTTGGCTCAAATATTTTTACAG
>JAFELO010000708.1:75874-106764 GCA_017140195.1 Eumaeus atala
CAACTCAGCAAACCAACTTATCTAAATGTCAGTTATATCAACCATTCAATTCTATTAGTTTTATATTGTACTATGATTATGTCTACACTGTAGAGAAATATACTTAATCAGTATAGAAAAATTAGTTTGACTCCTGTGAAATTATTAAAAAATTAATCACTACTCACACAATTTTTTTCAGCTTCCTACCGCACTCAATAATGGAACGGCTTCTTCAAAATGTGTGAAAATATAATTTAATTTTATATTAAGTACCTGAAACTAGTTTTAAATATGAATACAGGTATCTCATCTACCCATTTGCAAACTTGGCTAAACAGCACTCGAGCCCATAGGAATTGTTTGGCTTAGAACACAGACTTTCATTTTTGCAAACCTGACACCAATTTTCCTTTCAATAATTGAATTCAACTTTGGCGCAAATTCCTGAGTACAGATAATATGGCTCATATTATCTTTATTACTAAGAACTTTTTGAAAACGTATCCTCTTTAAATCATCACAGTGAAACTGCTAGTAAGGAAGCTACTGCTGCTCAACATAAAGTATATAAAACAGCTGATTTATAAATAGAAAATCATCCTATATGTTAGAGCTTGTATACACACATGCTCCAATTAGATATATAAATGGACAAATGAGCAACCCTAAGTTCAACTCCTAAATAAAATACTACATTTTTTTTTGTACATTTCATGATCCACAGTTTAAAGTATACATAATGTAATCATGTATTTATATTTATTGTTGATATATTCTATGACTTACACAGTGATTAGAATGAGCTACTCTACTCGATATATGCTGATACATTGCTCTCCTTAAACCCATTGGCTGTCAGTGAGCCACTGCATTCTCAGAAACATTGCAAAAAACACAAGAGTAAAAGGCGGTATTATGTGAGTGACACATACCGGCATGCTGGTCCAATTCAACTGCAATGCAGAACTGCACTCTTACTAATATCTCAGTCCTAAAATCCCCGCTATGTCATTAGGCCAATGTACTATTAAGCCACTAATATTTTTTTGTTTGTATATTTCATGAACACCAATTGTAGACTATGTTCTCTTAATAGCACACAAATTATAATAATATATTTAATTATTGGGTATATTTTATGGCTTATAGAGAGTTCAAAACAAGGTACTGACTTAGCTTTAGAGTGGACCTCAAATGTTATGAAACTACCAATAGTAGCGTAATTTTGTTGTTTATGAATAGACCCCATATAGATATAAAGTATCGCTTCAAAAGTATACAGTCTATTAAACACATTCTCTTTTTTCTTTGTCAATAATGAAATCAATTCCCGCTATTGGACCGTTTTTGCAATTCTTAGATAGTGTACCGTACAGGTGCCATATTGATTATACTGTCATAATTTTGTCATTTTCAGGCATATAATAGTTTCGTGGATTCTTGGTCTAATGGGAAAATCGCATGGCAAAGGCTATTAAACAACTTTATTGATTTCCCTTGTACCCATCTATGTACTAAGCTTGCTATCTTAAAATGCTAGCGACTTCAAACAATAAAAAATAATGTATGAAATATAATAATCACTAATCACTTATAAAAATATTTTTCGTAAAATAAAAATTAATAGAAATGCCTCCTTCATCAACAATTTCTTTATGTTTAATATGAAATAATTCAGCTGTGTATGTTTTAAGTAAACATACACCTTGGTAAGCAATTTTTAATTTCACATGTATTGTTCTGTTAAACTATTTGATTTAACTTGTTTCTGCATACTTATATTATATGTTACAGCTACATGCTTTCATAGATTAACAATTATAAGTGATATGAACTAAAATTCCACATCATGATATATAAAAGCGATTTCAGATTACTTTAGAACCACTACAATATAAGCAGCAAATGCGAACTATTGTTTCGTTTAAAAGCTTTCATGTATATTCTTTCCTTGTAATACTTTGAAAATACAATGTGTAGATTACTTATATTTGTAGACAAGTCATATTCCTAATAATACAAAAATTAGCGTAGCCCTGTGCTAAGTTTCATGAGGACTTCTGTTACAGGTACTAGGAAACGAAAATACATTTAATATTTTTTATACATTTATGAAATGTTATAAAGTTAATATTTTTATTATAGAAATACATATAATGCATGTATATCCATCACCTAGGTGGTATTAGAACCCGCGACCTCGTGGAATAACCGCCACGCTACTAACTTAACGAGCCGGTCGTCAATGTTGTTATGTCAAAAATTTTGCTATCCTTACATGTACTTGGCTTTTGATATATCTTTTAATATATAGACATGGTTAAGTTAAAGCTTCTTGAATATGTTAAATCAACACATTGTGTGTTGGTTTATTACTTTTACCACTAGCATAATGGCATGGTGTGTATAACTCCCTGAAACAGCACTAAAAACTCAACTAATTCAATTAATTAATGAGAGAAAACAATTAAAATAGACTTGTGGTCCTTGTGATAAGTAGTCATTAATGAGATAATTAATTTAAACTTGACCGATTTTGAAGAGTTCCCAGCAGATGAAATATATATGGGTCGAATTTGTAACATAGATTGTTCCTGCGTATAGTTTTCTCTATGCATATTTATGCTAGCGATCAAGTAAGTATATTGCTATTAGTAGTTTCATTACCAGTTGGCATTTAAATCGACAAAGAATTTGGTATATACTAAGCACATTTGGTAATGTGACATCTCATACTCTTGTGGTAAATGCTGGTGAAAAGTAATCAAAACATAAACATTGTGAAAAAATATATGCCACTATATTTTCTATACTTAACTTTTAGTCGATACCAATTTTGGACAGAGGCATAATTTTCTTTACACTAGAACTATGTACTTCATGCGGCCATAATTTCTTATGCCATAATTGTTTATCTTTTGTTTTGTAAAATTGTGTTAATTGCTAGTTTTATAGAGCAAAAAGCGCGAATGTGTTTTTTAAACATAGATTTTGGTACATTAAAATTAATATAGTATACCATTCTTATCTAAAGCAAAAGCATAAAAATCTATATCCTATGCTTTTAATTACAAGATTTTAAATTTTTTTGTCTGTCTTGTGTAAAGGACACAAGTTCTTAATTGGAAAGAATTTAAGATCTATAACATAAATGCCTGTGACAAAATTATACGTCAATTTTTTTTTTGTGTTTTTTTTTAATGAAGGTGAAATTTTGCCTTGATGAAAAATTTACTTTAAGTAAAATTTTCAACAGCAATATGGTATATTTTTTATTTTTCTAATCTTTTTGTGTTACATACCCACTCAGCTTAGCATACGCACAACCTAAAAATGTTTCATGCAGACTTTCTGCATCAAATTAAAATTATGAGTAATGAAGGTATATTTGAGGGAGTAGGGAGTTTTTATTGGAAATTTCCTTTTCTGTAAGGATCTCTTTTGAAATTTCTTTTATATAGTACTATGATCAGTAGCTAGTGTACATATCGACTAAAAACGAAACGTCTTGTTTTTATATATCTTTATTATAAATATTACAAATATAACAGTAAAACTTGAACTAATCGCGCTAACCATTTTAGGTTTTATTTTGGCCCTATTGTCTAGTTCTCTCGTGATCATACACTTATAATACGTATTGTTAAACTGAGATGGAAATTTTTGAAAGTAGATCCTACCCCGTAAAAATATATGATACTTTAACTGATGATCTTGTTTCTAGTATCCAAAACTACTAAGAATAACTACTAATTAATTCTATTAGTTTGGTCTGCACGAGAGCTTTTTGTTTATTGGCCTACGATGTATTACTTTTTAAACGTGCTAAAAAGCTCGCAGTAAATATAAGACAAATGGAGTAGGGAAGCCATAGGAAAGCCAATGCCTGCCAGTGTCCGTGTTGGTTAATAGAGAAGGAAAATAAGTATCAGATTACTATCTTTGCTTTGTCTACCTTACCTCGTATGTGCATTGCGCAGAGAAATATTCATGGCGCGGAGAGAGACAGAAAATTAAGATGCAGTTGCTTTCTCTTTCGACTTTGACGGATGCGTTATAGACTTGCTTCCCTTCTTATCTCTAGGAGTCTAACAGGTAGTGCCTTCCTACGTGATGCAGTTAATATCTCTCTCTCTCACACACACAAGATCTCACCGCATACTAACGGGTATGTTGTTGTGTTTCGCGTGGTCTGTAATTTCCACCGAAACTTCGAAACTGAACGAGAGAGATAGAGAGCAGTAGAGATGTATAATAATTATGTATTCTATGCCTATGGGCGTCGGTAATCTTCAGACTAGACTTCAGTATAGTCATCGTTGTCAACAATTCTAACTTTAAAAACAATGCTTGTACATGTCTGGTCATCGGATCGATATCTTTTAGTAGTATTTAAAACTTCAGTGCTCCTGAAGGCATACGAAAAGTAACACAAAGTAAGAAGAAACACACACACACACACACACACACACAAACACACACGCGCACACACACACGCACGCACACACACACACGCACACACACACACACACACACACGCACACGCACACACACACACACACACACGCACGCACACACACACACGCACGCACGCGCACACACACACACACACACACATACACACACACACACACACACACACACTTTTTTTTCACATATTAGTTACATTGCCAATACACTCAGCTGACATGTTCATTCAAACTTTTATTTTCACTTGAATGATAGTAAGATGTTAAAAATCCATTGGGTTTCGTAAGTGGTGTCGGAAGTTGGGATATACGCATTAGCACACAATTACATTCCATGTGTAGCTCCCGATACCCCCTCCAGGCCGTGGTCTCCTGCTCGGTGCACCTAGGGTTGCCAGATGAACGTGATTTGTTCAAAATTTTCGTAATGTGTCCTTGGTTTGGAAAAAAAACTATCTCGAAATAATATAAAATAAAAAACAGATTTTTTTAAAAGATGCAAACAACAATATGCTGAGTATATTGAATAACTTATGTCTATTACATAGAGTATATGACTATAAGTAGTATATTCAATATGTACATTTTATTTGTTAATGTGATCACTTAATTTTTTTTTAAATCTTACCTCCTTTTAACCATTGTCAGCAAAAAAAAAAAAAAATTATATAAGCTTTTACTTATGTCACCTCTCCGAACTGTGATCCTGAAATCACGAGCATTTGTTGTTTTGCCCACAGTTTTAAGTGTCCCGATCTGACAACCCTAGGTGTGCACCTCATACGCGAATCTACGTTTCATTTTGTTCGAACTCTACAGTGCTTATATTTTATAATGTATGTAATATAGTACAAGACTCTTAATTAACTTGGTGGCTGACTGGTACTGGCCTTTACTAGGTTATTACTTACACATTCAGCACGCTAACAGTTAACAAAAGTATGTTGTTAGCAAAACTAGAACACTTCATGTGTTCTAGTTTTGCTAGCAGCTTACTCTTAAAACACTCATCGGCGATATTCACTATACATTTTTAGTGGCTTTTGGACCAGGAACCTAAATAGTTTTCTCATGCTTCCAAGATAAAATTTTGAATAGTCGTAATCTTGAATGGTGGTATTTCGTTTAACACAAGACTTGGCAAAAAAAAACAACATTAAGAGGAACAGGGTTCGAGTGAGTTTCTATCTTTCTATTTAGCCGTCTGCAGGCATATGTTTTTCGCGAGTATATGCTGCGTAGCTAATGTAATTTTATACTTACCTCGTATTTCATTAACTGCTGAACGAATTTACACGATTAATCGATATAGTTAAATGCTTCTTGGGAATGCAATGGGTTATTAGATATTAGTTACTTTGAAAAATATACGAACATAACATAAAGCCATACTTATTCAAAAGTCCGTAATCTACCTGATATATCATATTGAGTATCCTTGATTATATAATCAATATTTATTACATAATGTACATTTTGTATGTATATGGCGATCGTACTGCCGGGCCTTCTCTATTCTCCTGAGACCTGGTGTGTGTATAGTCACTCTGGATAGATTTCACCCAAAATGCCTTAGACAATCATGAAAATCAGATGGTTCGACACAGTGCGCAATACCGAAGTTTTGAGGCGGGCCACTGTCGGTGACGTTGAGGCTTATTTCATGCTTCACCAACTTTTTGGTTCGGCCATGTTTCACCGATGGAGGAGGAGAGACTGGCAAAGCGCGTCTTTTATTCTGAGCTGGAGGAGGGCAGGTGCAAGCATGGCGGCAGCTTCTCATATATAAGGATGTTCTGAAGCGTCACGTGAAAAGATACACCATACAACCATCTGGTTGAGAGAGCTCGGCAGCACAGCGACCGACATCTACAAAATACTTGCAATAAAAAAATACTTAAGGCATTGATACATGTTCTCGAAGAAGCTCTATTGAAATGGCAGACAAAATAGCCGTGCGCTGGCGACATAAAAGCCTGCTTCTAACTTTACGTTGAATGCTTTGTGCTGAGAGTATATTCCGGACAGCTCTACAGGACCGTTAAAGTGGAGCCAAGTGGAAATACTGCTATCTCTATTCTCCGGCTGTTCGCCAGTTGTCATTAAAAATATATTATAGGGGGACAGGCGAACAGTGGAGTCACTTGATGACTACCGACGCCCATAAACACCCGCATAATTGTGATGACGATGCGTCCACTCTAAATTACATACAGGACATTACCTTTAGCTATGATGATTACGACCATGAACAAGGATATTTATAAATAAAAATCGTGATAAAAGCGTACCTGCGATACACTATCAAGCCATTTAATAAAACTTTAAATTAATTAAAAACTTTAAACTTACACATATAATTAATATCACGTGCAGATGATTATCAAATAAACTGTATTTAATAAATAATAATCACAACAAAAGAATCAGGCTGATTTGTTATTCCTTTTTATTTCATGTTTTGCTAATAATATAAATAAAATCGAAATGTGTGTCTGTGATTTCAAAATATATAACTAGGTTAAAAAACCTACTTAGTGGGTAATCTCTGGACCGATTTCCATCACTATCACTGAAATATAGACGACATTGTATTTATGAAACTAGCAATACGACCCTAGTTATTTACGGCTGGCGGATTCCTTATTATTGCCTAAACTGTACAAATTTAACATGAATTATATCACAAAGTATTGCAGTTTAATATCCCAAGAAAGGATATTTAGTAATTATGATGTTGTAAGCGTTATTAGTAGGGACTAGGCTACCGACTACTACCGGCGTCAAAATATGGTCAACTAGAAATCAAATGATTTGATATGGTCTTGTGTAAGGAAGCATATTTTAAAAACATCGCCCTCATTCCGATAAAAATATTTGTTAACAGCTTTGTTAAAAAAGTATTATATCATATTTAATTATATTATATACTGATAATGTCCGCAACGCATACGTTCTTTGTGAAAATGTAAAACCCTGTAGCCCGCATTGCATTTATTATTATATTGAATTGAATATTATGAATATGAAGAATATTATATTGAAAAGTTAACACTTATAAAATAAGCCTGCAATTTTTTTTTCATTGTAACGTACAACTTCAAAAATAATGTCTATTTGTAATAACATTAGGAATTGCTAATTGGACATAAAAAAATCCGTTGACGCTATAGCTCTCGAATGGTCGATGCTACCAATAGAAAGAGGAACGGGTGAAAATTTTGAACTTCTCAGGTACAAAGTCAATATCTTTTTGGATGGACAAATACTGGTTGTGTCGTGTGCGGTCGTGCGCCTCGAAGTTGGTGTAAAGTGTCAGACCCCCGTCTTTCCTACAGATGAGAGAAGACTCATACGAATAGTTAGGTATACGTGTACCTTATTTTGATATTTTTGTGTACCGTCCGGCATCCCTACTCTTTAATGAATGTGCGTGTTTTATGCCATATCCGTCCAGTGGATGTATAATACAACGGCAATGCGCCTCCCAAATGGCCTTAAGAATGTCAAGGTGAATGGAGCTCACGCTAACTATAACGTGTGCAGCAACGCTCTTGTTTGCGATGTAATTGAAATTCCCTAGTTATTGAGCTGCGAAGAGTTTTGATACGTGATTTATGATACTTGCACCTCCCCGCGGTTTCATCCGCGTAACTCCGGTCCCATTAGTTGTAGCATCATGTTATTTAGCCTATAGACTTCCCCGATAAATAAAGTATAGAACACAAAAATCATTCTTCAATCCGGGCCTGTAGCTCCTGAGATTAGCGCATTCAAACAAATAAATTCTTCAGCTTCATATTGTTAGTATATATAAATGATAGGTAATATAATAACAACAAAACAACTTAAAGTCAGGATCTCCCCAATTCGGCGAAGAGAAGAGAGCGCCGCGTATCACGATTCTAACATACCTGCTCTGCCTCCTCCGCATAAAAAATCCTGAGATTTTCGTGCAGTTTAGAATTTTCCCTTGAACGTATTCTACTTCAACTTTCTATTAAAGAAATCTATAGTTACTACTTTATCGTAAATTAAAAAATCTGATACCGGCAAAATCCGACTGAAATCCTCAGAAGAGTAAAAAAATCCGAAAAAAAGAGATGATATATGGTCACCTTACCTTTCATAACTCTCGTTATAGCAAACACGCCGGTTACGAAGTACCCAGTCGTTCCGTCACGTTCACTTCATCAATGCATCATATCCTACTTCTACCTGAAATACGAGGGCGGATCTAAAATTTCTAAGCCCGACCAAGAAAATGAAAGAAAAGTGGATCTAATTTATTTTTATTTTTCGACATAGTCTTCATCTAGTTCAACACACTTCTTCCACCTGACCTGAACTTGTTTATCCCCTCGAAAAAAAAAGATTCCGGAAGTTCGGTGAAATAATTGTTTACTGCGACTATCACCTCATCTTTGGTCGAAAATTTAAGCCGCTCAAATGTTTTTTTAAATTTGGAAATAAATGATAATCCGAGAGGGCTAAACCCGTCGAATAAGGTGGGTGGGGCAGCAATTCGTAGCCACAATCATGGATTACAGACATTGTTTCAACCGAAGTGTGCATTGTCTTAATTAAACAAAACTTTCTTATGCAACATTTCCGGCCTACTTTCTTTGATTTCTTCCCGGAGTCTCCGTAAAAGGTTACAATAATAACTAGAATTTATAGTTTGACCTTTCGGTAAATAATCCACAAAAATAATGCCCTTCGCATCCCAAAAAACAGAAGCCATGACTTTGTTAGTCGACAAAACGACCATAGCCTTTTTCGGTGTAGGAGTCTGATCTTTTTCACAGTTTGGATTGTTGCTTTGATTCAGGAGTATGATGATGAACACAGCTTTCATCCACGGTAACAAATCTAGACAAAAAGTCCTCGGGATCAGTCTCAAAAAGTTCCAAACAGTCTCCCGAAATTGTGTATCGAACTCGTTTTTGTTCAGCTGAAAGCAACCTCGGGACCCAGCGAGCAGAAACTTTATGGAACCCAAACTCTTCCGTTATTATGTGTTGCATCCGGCCTAACTAATGTTTGTTATCTCAGCTATCTTACGAGATCACAAATTTTATCGAACTTTTCTTTCGTGATAGAGGATGTAGGCCTTCCACTCCTAGGATCATCTTTAATGCTCTCACGAACGCGCTTAAACTCAGCCACCCACTTCTTGACATTGGAATACGATGGAGCAGACTCCCCCAAAGTGCTCACCATGTCTTGATGGATGTCTTTTTGTGATAGGCCTTTTTTGTTGAGGTACTAAATGACTGCACGGTGTTCAATATTCTCCATTATTGAAAATTGCGTCAGATTGCTTCAAACAAATAATCACAGAAAATTTATATTGTGCAGTATCGGAATGAAACTGCGCACAATAAATCAATATGACACCTACTAACAAATGACGGTAGATTTAAAAAGATGTCATAGCTCCATGTAAGTTAGGCCACGAACTTTTAGATCCACCCTCTTACAATACTTAATACATCGTATTGGTATGATATCAAATCATGTAATCAAAACAAAATACTATACAAATATTTTGTTTGATGTCGTGCAAAGTTTAATCGTGATCCTATTGTTACACGTGTATGTGTATGTATACAGGCTGTGCACATTCTAGCGTCTCTACTTTATGGGAAAATAATATAGCCAGAGTCGTTCACTGCCGGTGACGCTAGCTTAATAACGTCGCAACAAAGGTACGCGCGCTTCGCTTGCTCCTTATTAAAAATGTGTTGTAATTTGAATTCAATACTGAAAACTTGTGCATAAATTCACATGGCTGCAGTGTTGTATTTCTACGCTTCAGTAAATTGTAAAGGCCGACTTCACGAGTCTTAATTATGGTGCTGATAAGCCTATTTAATACATAACTTTGAAATGTAAAAATGAATCATTGAGAATGTAAAAGTGAAATATCAACTGTCAAACACAATCATTTCACTTTTATCGATTGCTGGGAGATTACTAGTAATAATAAATGGTATGTAGTTAGTACTGGGTAAGTTTGTAAGTTACGTAGAGGCAGCAATTACACTCGATTAACACTTCAGGTAAAAAAAACGGAACCCTTATAGTTTAGTCATGTCCGTCTGTCCGTCCAATGTGTCATGACGTTTTATACGGAGATTGAGGGTAATGTGTGTTTCAAATTTTGAATATACGTGTGTTTTATTAACCGCTACAAAGTAATTAAGGGTTTTTCTAAATGGTATGGAGGATTCTAAGATAGTTTTTTGGTCATGCTATTCTTTTGCGTGACAATAGTTTCTAAAGTGGTAAAAGGTGCTACAGAACCGTTCATAGGAGAGTCCGACTCGCTCTTGGCCGGTCTTTAATGACGCACCTCACGTAAATCTCACAAAAAACGGCAAATCTGATATTTAAAATAGAGTTCAATCATTTTACCTACCTGCGCTTTTGGCCTAGTTCTACTCACTTTAATTATTATGGACACTGCCGTGCTTATATAGTAATGTTCGCCACATTGTTGTGTTGACCACGCACCTGAAGGTGTACATATCGTCTCGATTGATGGGCGATTTCCTTTGTATGCGCGTACTGCTCTGTATTAAATATACCTAATATAGTTACTAAGTTACTTGAATTGTATTAATTAAAACAGTAATATGATTTCTGTTGTAAATATGCGTCTTATCAAATACCAAGTGGATTTCGAATGTAGCCTTATTGAAGACGCCTCCACAATTAGTACAATTGAGTGGCAAAAGTTTATGTTCATAATTGTGTGTACGTGCGTATACTTTGTATAGTTATCATAGCGATGAGATATGTTTACGTTCTTTCAACTATTAGTTACTCCCGGCAAGTTTTTGTTTTTAATTGTATTCATCTTATGATTTTCGCGAAAACATCGGTGAATCCTCGATACTAAATCAAAAGTACCCAAAATAATATTAGTTTAAATTTAGAATTATTTTATTCAAGCCTTGACAAAAATTATTTTATAATATTATACATATATGAAGACGATCTACGTACAGTAGCCGGTCCGGGTTGGATGCGTGTAGCAGGATATCGGTTGTCTTGACGTTCATTGAAAAATGCCTATGTTTAGCAGTTTACCGATCAGGGCTGATAATAATTTATTGCTGCTTTAACAGAAGGTTGAGAAATTGATTAAAAAGAAATGTTTATATGTCAAGTAGCGTTAGCATTCTTTTGAAGTTTTGCGTGACCATTACCACTTTTGGAACTGGCTATACTTATAAGTTAAATGCAGCTTGGCATTGTTCGTTGAGAATTCCTGTGACAGATGTGAGGGCATCGTAAATGTCAAGAAAAAAATGTAATGACTCGTGATCGAAATTCCACCTTAACTTTATATAATCAAAATTTAAATTATATGACGTTTAATTTTGACACAATTTACCTTAAAGCTACATATTTGGTTAAGTTAACAACTAACACCTACAAAGTATTTTTTTCGACCTGAACTTATGGTGTGGAAGCTAAGAGAAGTCTGATGCAACTTATCGGAATGCTATGAGTACTCGTGGGGCGTAGGTTAGGGGCTAGAAGGAGGATCGGACCCCCCCCCCCCTCGCAGAAGGGAGAGATGTATCCCGATATGAGAATGTTTGTAATAGTTAATTTAACTCGTTTCGTTCGGACCGTTCGTGGTCAAATCTACAATATTTTTTTAAAATACATACAGTTGTCTCCATAACATGTCTTACGAAGAGATGCCAGTTCACTGTGCGTCTTTTACCGTATTTTCCATGGGAAGTGTTCGGCTTTATACCACCAGCAGAATTTCATCTTCGGACATTACGACGGAACTCTAAGCTCGACGTGGTTCCCAGTGGTGCAGTTTAAACGCAAAAACTTAATGTCCAAAGTTAACGCGAATGTTAGTCATTACAATAAAACTACTTTCACGGACTTTATCACGGTTTATTTAATTACTTATCTAGCCCGACGTTTCAGAAGCTTTAGAGCAATCATGGTCACGGGTGGACTGAGATGACAGTAATCCTGATGTACCAAGTTTTTAAAGGTACCCGAAGAATTATAATTTTAGTTATTCCGATTAACGCCAACAGTACTTATTATATCTTGCTGTCTTGAGGCGTTATGTTTACTTTTTCAATTCATTATGTTCACCACTGGGTCCCAAGCAGAGGGAAGAACCCAGCCATCTCCTCTATTGAAATTTTGATGTTTTTTAATTTCAATAGCCTTAGGAATCATTCTTGGAAGGAATCGGTGTTCCCTAGTGAGGGTTTTCGCTTTATCAAATTAATGTAATGGCAGGGACCAACTTCAGCATGCTCACAGACCACAGAACATATAGCCGATATGAAAAACCGACGTGTTACAAGATAAGTAATTAAATAAACCGCGATAAAATCCGTTAAAGTAGTTTTATTGTAGTAGCAAAAATTTAAAATTTTCACGGCCGGCAACGCGTCTGTAAGACGCCTAATCTAGCAAATGTCTATAGGCGGCAGTACTCACAATCCAGTTTTTCGTCTGTTCCCTATCTCATAAAAGAAACAACATTGATCAAGTATCTCTTTGTAAAAAAAAAGTATAAGATACAATATGTTTCTCCTAGGAGTTAGTATCTCTCGCTCACATGACATCACCTTGAAGTGACAGCTTATGCTGCCGCGTTTCATGCGGTTAGTGAGTAACTGGTGATCAGGGAAGGAGAACAACGCATTTGAAGTAATTTTTTTCCTTCTATACAGATAAATTAGGTTATCATATTCTAATTATATAAAATCGCAGTCCAGTCGAACTAAAGGGGGAATAAAAAGGCTTCAATCTAGAGACTGGTGACTCGAGGTGGAACTCAGAAGATCGAACCGGTTAGGTAGCTGCACCCACGCGGGTGTATCAGCCATATTCCCCAAGCTGAGGGTAATCCAATTCTCATTTACAAGACAAACAATGTTAGCGCCATGCGTGACCCAACTACACAGGGGAACATGTACTTGTACGGAATAATATAAAAGGTGTTGAATAATCTACAACTGTGTACGATGTAAGAAATTAACGTTAGCTATTAGGAAATTGATATCAGACATTACATAATTTACTTCTTAAAAAAATATAAATACGACGTCATAATTTTTTCAAACTTTTTACACCAAATCGCTCGGTACGAACAAGGATTGAAATCAGTTTCAAGAATTCCAAAGTTATCTTTTTGTTAGTAGGTGATGAAGGTAGAACTCATAATAGGCGCTCAAATATCCGTTTTCTCATGTCTTGTCATTCTGTGTACGGGACCGTACACTGTAGAGATTTGAATTAAATTCTAAGTAAATAATTTTTATGTAAATAAGAAAGTGACGTTATAATATTCCTGAGTGGTCAGGACGTGTACATCACGGGAAACATGAGTATGCACCTATTACTTTTGCTAGTGAAAGTTGCGCCATATGGACACGTACAGTTGATATGTGAATAGAATAATAACATAGAGGACCATTTTAAGCTTTGTGTGTAATGTTTATATCTATTGTGTGATTAGTTGACCCTTCGCCACAGCACCGTAAGACTGCGAGATATCGTTAAACGCAGGTTTCATAAACGTTTGTTTCTTAATGTCAGAAAAAAATGCATTTGACACACTGCACATAAGAGGTACCTCCATGTATTTTAGTAAGAGTTTTTTTTATGCTGTAGAAGAGAAGAGAGGCGAAGCCTAAGACAACATCATTGGATAGCTGTGGGTGCTCGTCTGACGACGAGACCAGGTTTGGGGTCTAAATAGGGTCGGACAATCTGCCACAGATGGAAGAGTTGCATCCCGATATGATAGTGTTTGTAACAGCGAATTTAAATATTATTACCATGGCTCTGCGCCTAAAATGGTCTTGGTGCTGACGTGAACGCTTCACCTTCAGGTTAGGTGACAACACTCGAGCGCGGTAATCTCGGAATACCTGACCGGTGCGCCGGTATTTCTCTTTTATAGAATGGGGGCGCAAACGAACAATCACAGACTTCTTACTAATACGGACGCCCGTGAATATACACGTAATTACTATGCCGATGCGTTGCCATCCTCCCTCTTTCCAACGTGCTACAGGTTGCTCACAAGCAGCACGAAACGCGACACTGAGAGTGTCACTTTACGGCGATATTATGTAAGGGAGAGGTATCTCCCCGGTCGTGCCGGCCCAAATCCGTTGCATAGGAGGATGTAGTGTCATGCGCTTTGCATGGCACTACCCCTTCCTAAAAAAATATAATATGTTACTAAGGTGTTATTTGAGCTACGCAAATCGCTGACCGTATTGGGTTTAGTCCTTACTATAAAGGTGTCGTTCGTGGTCGAATCTAAAAAGAGTTTTTAAACATACAGTTACACAATTAGTGAGTTGCTCAAATGACTCAGAGGAGGAAGAGGAGAAGGAGTGCCACAGATCTGCACAACCATTAACAGTGCCTATGTTAATGAGTGTCGGTACGTCACCGAATTTTTTCGATTACTCGTTTGTCCCCCATGTTATATAAAAGCAAGTTCATTATGTTGAAATATCATTAAACTACAGTTTTGAATACATTTTTCTCTGTTTGTGTAGAAAACGAAATAATAGAGTTGTAATAGAAGGGCATAGTGAGCTACTTTTGTTCAACTTCCATCTGGCGAGAATTCATGCAATTTGGAGTGACAGCGGTGAATCACTGTGAAACATAATGTTACGTTTCTATTTTATTTCTCGATTGAATAGATAACAATGCAATCTGTCTGAGTGTGTTGTTCCATGCAGTACGAATTGAAATGAAATTCAATATACATTATGAATGCTTTGCAAAATACATTTTCCTGCATATGTTACGTTCTGGAGAGCACAATATACAACACTTTTACGGGAATAACTGGTCGATTCTCAGTTGTTACCTTTTTATTTCACTTGCGATTCGCCGGCTTCGCCCGTGTATAACATAGGGCGAATTGATAACTTTCTACACAAAAATTTTCTTCGGGAATTCTCTACCATGTGAAACAACTTTCACCCATGTGAAAGCTGCATTAAAATCCGTTAAGAAAATTTTGGCAAAAATCCATTACATACAGACAGACTTGCTTTTGGGGACTATGGTTTATAATAAGCATGATGAAGACTTATAATAAGTGAGATGAAGTAGATGTATAGATTCGCCTGCAAAGACCACGTTGAGTCTAAAAAAATTAATTTCCATACTTTAACGTGTTTAATCTTAACTGAAAATTTTCGCATCATTACGCAGCGTATGTCCGTTAGTTTCACCCGCCTAAAACTGTAAACTAGTTATGTCCCGTAGTTTCACCTGCATAAATTTGTCCTAAGGGTAGTCTTAGGTAATAGGACAAAACATTTTTTATGTTACTCTGGATTGTAATCTATCATTATCATTAACCTGTACCGGTCAATTCCACGACACAGGCATCTTACAGTGAACTCTAAAACAACGGATCTCTTGCTACTCGCATCCATACAGGACCGGCTACTGCGCTGAAATCGTCTTCCCTTCCAATTGTAATCTAAATTTGTGCCAAATTGCAACTGAACCTGTTCATGACTTTTTGCTTGAAATAACAAACATATATCTGTTTAAAATCTGTCACACTAATAATATTAGTAGTAGTTTTATAATATTTCGAATCTAAATTGCCAATATAGATCAATACTCTATATATAATGCGAATAACATAAAACGTCAATAATATAATGCGGCTAACATAAAACGATATGGTAAATATAAGGAAATCTAAATTATAGACACAATAGCTGCAGTCATATGGCTGCGTAATTATGGGCTCCGAAATGTTCATAAGAAAAATCGAAGGGAATGAAGCGACTATGGCAAAGAGCCAAGCAGGTCAATTATATACATTACAGAAAATTACTCTACTAAGAAATATCTAAACACTTCGATAAAATAATATTATCACGAATTTTGTTTATGGTCGAATAAAACTATTTACAAAAAGAAAATTTTTCATGCTAATAAAATAAATTATGAATCTAAATCGGGTAAGATTGTCTGAACGGTGATTCATCCTTGTGTTTTATCGAACTGTAGTCGCAATTAATTTAAACTACATTTAGACAACAACAAGGGGCTGTTAATAAATATTAATTTCCGAGTACACCACAATATCTTTAAGGATGACATCATCGCTAAGTGATAAAATTATTTTCAACATTGCGGAAGACGTAAGAAGCTTTTTTTAAATCGCTTGCTAATGACATATTATGACCTATTTGATAGCAATAAAATAATCATGAGTGAGTTTCTTCTTGAAATTTTAATGCAAAGTTTGATATATGCATAGGTAATGCGAGCCTCACACCCATAAAAATTACTGTGTCCTTGAAAGTGTTTAAAATCCCAATTTAAATATTTTATGATAAGTAATCTTTAAAATGACATCAGAGTATCCAAAATATTCAACGCCTCTAGAGCTTACGTCCTAATTTGATGATCCTGCATAATCCAACAGATGGTCCAAGTTTGGTCATTTCTGCCCCCACTATCGACCGTTCGACTACGCCCTACTTACGGTTCTGGGTTTAGATTCTATATTTTTGCTCCAGATCTCACGTGAGACAAAATGTTATATATATAATGACCCATTTAAATGTTAACACTACATTGCATAAGCGTATACTCTGGTTCACATAATTAAAATATAATGTGTTATTCTCGGATTGACTGACCACGTGTTGTTCGCCACAGCCACTTTCTAAAGTACACGTAATAGTGACACTTACAATGCGTAAAAATACGAAGTCTGTAAAAAAAAAACATAACGGTTTCCAGCTAAAATAATTGTTGCTAATGTTTTGTAAAAGTGATTTACACCTAACGAGAACGAGATCTATGGGCAACGTACAATGGAAATATTAATACAGTATGGCAGAAGAATGTGTCCTCGTTCCCTTCCCGGATGTCCCCGCTTTGATCTCGACATTGGCTTGGTTTTTAGACGCTCCTCGCGTTGAAAACTTATTGACCCTAACCCTGTACCTTCAAAATATTGTATCGGTGATGTAAAGAGCAATTTTTCTTAATGTTTTCTTGGTAATTATTTACTTAATTATTATTTGCATTTAGATTTCTCGTGGTGGCAAAACATAAATAATGAACTATATCCTTTCAGATATCATATCGAATTAATGAGTGACGCTCCTTTCTCTCTGCCTAACTCATTAGGAAAATGACTTGAAGATGTGTTTTTGTTGTCCGTATCTCATGTAAAGAACACCAAGACAATTAAAGCAATAAATAGAAGTATGTATTAATTCTTCAACACTATTTACGTGAATACATTAAAATTGGGATACAAATTACATAGTCCTTAAGTTCATCCATTAGAAGCAATAAAACAAATATTATAATTGACAGATTTGATATTAAATACTGATCTCAGTCACATTCATTTCATCATCATCGTCATTATCAGCCCCTATCGGTCCACTGCTGGACATAGGCCCCTTTTAATGAACGCCATGACGCTCAACATATTCACTTTCGTTGTCTAATTCCGTAACAAGAAGACATGGGAAAAAGGTTACAAGAAAAATTTTACTGGGTTCCAAATTAACCGTGTACTGAAACTGGTATGTACTGGTGTAATATGTTTGGTGACCCCAAAAACATTATATTTACCTCTGTAAGTAGCGGGTATTTAAAGGTTTATTTTTGAAAATTACTTCTATTTCCCAGTTTCTATATAATATATCTCAAAAACGATTAAGCAAATTGTGATGAAATTAGGACTGTTCCCTAAATTGAAAAATACCTCATTTACCCTTTTCTTTTGATTTTATTATTTTATTAGTACACGTGCTTAGGAGCTTAACCAGATCATCATGGTCAAATATTATCCAATTTCAAGAATATAACACACACATACACACACACACACACACACACACACACACACACATATATTTATATATTATATAATATTGATAACATTCTTTTTTTAGGTCGGTTAATAAAATGTTAGAGTAGGTCGTTGTTAAACACATTACACAAAACTGCTTGTAACATTAGATCTTATTTATTGTTCAATTTTAGATTATTACTAGATGTGCGATTTACCCGCGATACTACGGTCAATAACATGGGCCGTAGTTACGCAGGTAAAACATTTAGGAGTTTGAAAAGTAGATAGGAGCCGATTCTCATACCTACTATAGTATGAATATTAAATTTGGTAAAAATCGGTAAAGCCGCTTCGGAGCAGCTAGATAACCAACGTTGTGACACGAGAATTTTGTATAAATTGTCATACCATATTTAAATACAAGCTTATTGTATCTGGCGATGTTAAGTTTAGTATCCTTCCTGTTAATTCAGCCTACAAGAAAATCGACGTGCATTACAAACCTCAATTCAATCTGTAAGAGGTATGCTGTATTACAGCCGAATTGGGTGTGCATAACGTGGGAGGTACATTTCGCTCACATGATACCGCCGTAAAGTGACAACTCCGGTGTCGCGTTTCGTGCGGATGGGTACCTCATTGGAGGGGAGGAGATAAAGGGCGTAACACTTTTTTATGATTTAATTATGCGGATGTCTATGGATGTCGGTAGTAGTAGAATGGCTCTAATTTCTTGTTTTCCACCCTAATGCTGGTATAAATAAATCTTGTATCGTCCTGATATTTTTAACTAAGCTGAAAGATCCAACAAATGGAACTAAAACGATTTTAACAAGAGCGACAAAGTAGCAACTGTGAGCAAGTACATAAAATTAGCGCGATGCGTAGCCGTTTTTTTTTTTCATTGGTCGGAACTCTCTCAGTTCCCCGACGTCACATGATTCACCGTCGCGCCTCTTACGATGTCCATGTGTGGCGAGGCTCCCGACTTACACCGCGTGTGACTTGACTTTAATTGAGCTATGAACATCGATCGTGTTTGAGTTATTTATAATGTGATTGTTATATTCGCAAGTCCACAAGTCGGGGTTTCTTTTAGTATAGGGGGACAAACAAGTAATCGGAGCCTTTCAATGACTACCGACGCCCATGAACATCAGCATAACTACGCCGATGCGTTCCCCTGCTTTTCACCTCCCCCAATGGGCCACCGGCTGCTCACAAACCGCACGAAACTCGACACCTACGGTGTCAATTAACGCTGGTATCAAGTGAGCGAGAGGTTCCTCCCCGGTCGTGCCGGCCCATTCCGTTGCATAAGAGGCTGTATTGTCATACACCGTGCATGGCACTACCCCCTCCTATGTAGCATGGCACTACCTATTTCAAAACCATCCTACTAATAATAATATAACTACTAAGGTGTCTATGTATATACGTTTGTTATCCTTTCACTCAAAAACTACAAAACTGATTGGGACGAAATTTGGCACAGATATAGATTGGGAATAACAAAAAATAAATCTTTCACAAAAAAAAAATAATGCAAGAATATGGGATTTTACACGCGTGAAAACTACAGTATAAGAGTTCTGCCTTATGACTTTGTTACGAATTCTCTCGGACAGAGAAACATCCAACTTAGCACGTTCAATAGCCCGCTGAGCTACCGCAAACTTGCGGACCAATCCTAAATTAAGAGGCCATGTTTCAGCCCCGTAAGTCATCACGGGGAGAACGCATTGCTTGAAGACTTTCGTCTTCAAGGTCTGCGGTGTAGGCGACGTGAGAATATGACGAAGCTTACGAAGTGCTGCCCCACCCAACTGAATCCTTATATCGGCTTCCTTCTCGAAGATATATATATAACTATCTACCTAATTGCAATAATTGCTCCATGTAGACGTATTTGTCTAAGACTTCGAGACAGCACTATCTACGTTGACCGGCCTAGGGAGAACGCTGTTCTGCTTTTTAAGAAGGGTGACAAATCCCTTCTACAAAATTTCACTTCTTGGCCATATTTACAAGTTTTTCTTCGTCTTCGTCAGGCGTCGAAGCTATTTGTGAAACTAGAGGCTTGCAAATTTAACCGTTGTACAATTTGGGATCCTAATCCTAAAAAAATACCAGACATTTTTTTTACTGTTTTGTTAAATGTATAGGCTACTATACTGTCAATAAAAATGTCTAGTATTTTTTTTTTCAAAAAACAAAACACTGATTCCTTATCACCATTATATGTGGTGATAAGGTTGCGAAAATTAACTATTTTTATTAAGTCATGTTTCAGATGGCGTTCCTACTTTTAAAAGTATGAAGGAAATGTCCCCCGTTCGGCCCGCAGGGGAACGGCTTACCACCTCCCCACTAATGATATGGTTGCCTTTTACCTTTCTTAAAGGGTAAAAGGGCTTGCCTTTTGACGCCGGCATGAGGCATGAAAGCTACGCCTCTAGTCCATGTAGTGAATGGCTTTAACCATCATACCTTCACTAATAATATAAAGCTACGGAGTTTGTTTGTTTGAACGCGCTAATCTCAAGAACTACGGGCCTCAATTGAAAACACATTTTTGTGTTGAATAGTCCATTTATCGAGAAATATTATAGGCCATACCTAGTCTTACTATAAATATTGTAACAAAGAATTCTTTCTAAATTGCATTATGCATAACATTTATAACTTCTACAGTGTGTTAGTTTAAATACAGAAATATAAAATAATTAAAAATATAAAAGCTTATTCGAATTGTTTTTATAAAAAGAAACCAGTTATAAAAAGAAGCACGAATTCTTTCAATGGGGATTTTTTAGGGACTCTCAAATTATCATGTCGCTTAGAGCAAGCTGTACTATCTAAAACTGAACATAAGTAATAATCCAGCGGATTAAGGTCGGGAGTAGACGACGGCCAGTTTTGAGCTCTGACGAAGTACGAGACGTTCGCTTCCAACCAAAACTGCGTGGACCGAGCTTTATGACCCGGTGCTGATGTTTAGATACCTTCCTCACAAAAATGTGGCTCAGTCACTCCTTCATAGCTAACATCCCACCATACCATCACTGAAGTCGGATAATGCCCATGTAGCACTCTGTCGAATAATTAGGAAGCTTCCTAAGACCTCTCAGCATAGGTACGGTCATTTTGTTTATGAAAACATTGCTCAATTGTTTCTCATCTGTAAACATTTTTTTTCTGATACCTCCCTTTGCGTACCGCTTCGGTTTTACCAACCTATCCCTCTTCTTATAACAATAATTATAAATAATAATTAAATTAATTCATTTATAATTCTTCTGATAATCTTTAATTTATCAGAAGAATACCCGACATGGTTGTAGGTGTTATCTCCATTTCCCGAGTTAAAATCTTTGCTTTCTTGACAGGATTTCTTCGATTTTTTTCCCTTACTGCTTAGACCACCTTTTTCGTACGAAGAATGTGGATGGCCGGATCTTTCTCTGTCTCTTTAAATACGCGACATGTTTGTAGGTGCTATCTCCATTTTCCGAGTTAGTCTTCGCTTTCTTGACAGGATTTCTTCGAATTCTTTCCCTTACTGGTTTGACCACCTTTGACCACCTTTTTCGTTCCTACAATATGGATGGCCAGATCTTTATCTGTCTTGTGACAGAGGATGAGTCATTATACCTAATAATAGTCTGGTATACAAACATTTGACTGATACCAAGTATTTTAAAAATTGTATATGGCCTCATACATACTTTGCGTAATGCAAACACAACGATTCGGTTTTCTTTATCACTAATGGAGTGGCCATTTTGACATCGCAAAATATTGTACCATGTGTTGGCACCAAAATGAGAAAACACAATGAAAAATCGTATAAAGATGTCAAATTCCAAATTCAAATGTAATATTTTTCTATTTTTTATTGTAACCGTATAGGCCAGACCAAGTACTTCCCGACGCTACGGCTAATATGACCGGAGCAATGCGGGCGAAACTGCGGTGCGGTGCTTGTAGGGATATACGTATACATATGGTGATGCAAATGTTTGGGCTACGATACAGGATTCATATCAGGGAGTGCCTGTACAAATGTACATACATCATAAGTACTTGTATGCACTGTCTCGTGTTTGTGTTCATAGAAGTTTCACTGCCTCACAACATCAATATAATAAAACTGTAATATTCATTTACAAACTGCGTTATTACCACTCCGTACAGACGGCATAACATGTTTTATATAATTATACGAACAGAGAGTTCGTAATAGCAATTATATATTTTTACACACATGTAAAGAAGTTCTCTGCAACTCGAGCAAGCAACTCGTGCTGTAGAGATATATCTCGTCGTAGCGGATGAGTTAATTTCACGTAGCTAAGGCCGGAACTATGCCACGACTTCGATTCTATTATAGTTTTCACACAATTAAGACATGTGCTTAGCGACGTCTTGACATGACAATAGGCACTCATTTAAATACACTCGGTAACATTCTATTACACTCAATAACCCTTAATATTTAACACATTGTGTACGGTATATATGTATGTATAAATTACCTGTGGGCCATTTTGTGTATTTCATCATGTGTGTGCATTATAAAGTTAACTAAGTTGTATATAAATATTTGCGACGACAAAAAGATTTTGTATTTTTCGTTGCATATTAAAATATATAATTCCAAAAGACATTTTAATACATAAAATGTAAAGCAATTTCGCAAAATCCTCAATGTTTGTGCAAATTTAATATTCTGAGTAAGATGGTATCACTCCATGTTATAATATACAAAACGGTTACACGTAATTATATGCTTCGTTTTAATTATATACATTATATATTACATGCAATTAAAAGCATTTAATTATAAACCCAAATTGTATATTGTTACAGAGGCTCTATTGCAAAGTCGCCCTTTGCCACATATCCCAGATTTACCGGACGGGGATGGGTCCTCCGCCGTCCCGGCTACGCCACAACCTCTCGACTCCGCTAACAGGTCTTTTGATCATAATTAATTCTACGTATGTATGTATAATATTCATAGAAATTTATTAAGTCCATATGTAAAAAAACTGTAATGTAATAAATTTGTACATAATGAACTTAGTCTTATCTTATTGTTTCTGAGAATGATTTAATCCTGTTCAGATGGACTTCCAAGGAGAATTTGTTAGCGCACCACGAAGAAGATGACCCTCAGCTTTTCGTGGCGCTGTACGATTTCCAAGCGGGCGGAGAGAACCAGCTTAGTTTAAAAAAAGGTATAATATATGCGAGGTGAAGTTAAAAAACAACATTTGCACAGAGCAGTCTAGACTTTCGATCGCTATCTTACTCTTAACATTGAAATATTCATATATGACTGTGACTGGTAATGTTTGATTATTTTATTTCATTATTTTATTTATAAAAAATATATTTATTATAAGAATACCGCAAGCTTATTATTAAATAATTTAGATATTTTAAGGATATTGTTTTTAACTTAAAAAACAGATATTGTGGCACTGAGCTGAGATTACAATATATTTCAATATAAGAAATTTTTATATATAGGAATATTTTAATTAAAGCCATTTATCGCCGTCAAATTCTTTTGGTGATATAAAATAGTGAAATACGAATGAAATATGAATAGGTTCATCATGATGAAATACACAATTCCTAGAAATCGTATTGACCGTTGCCAACTTACCTATTGATATGACAATTCCTGCCGGTTATCAGCTAATCCCGTGACCAAACAGAGCCGTTTGTAAAGGCATTGTTTGTTGATATGTTTTGTATTATTATCACAATGTATATATTTTTTATATAGTTTAAGCTTTATAAATAGTGATTTTCTCGACATTTTCTCGTTAAATTTTAATGTCTGACTTGTTACACTTGTTGTGGCATCATCGTGTTACTGTATAATCCGAGCCTTGCCGAGCGAAGTTGGATTTTCTCTCCGCTTACAAATTTATTAATAGTAGAAAAGATCATAAAGGACCTGCTCCCTTTATAAAATTCAAAGGCTGCTCTTTTTCTACACAGTTAAGGATGATAACTTTTTAACTG
This sequence comes from Eumaeus atala, assembly GCA_017140195.1. NCBI lineage: Eukaryota > Metazoa > Arthropoda > Insecta > Lepidoptera > Lycaenidae > Eumaeus > Eumaeus atala. The sequence continues at coordinate 100,241 of JAFELO010000708.1, forward strand.
TGTTAGAAGAGTTATTTTGAAATCATGCTGTTCTTATGGCAAATAATTAATTCAAATAATATACTAGTATCTTTTTTTTAACGCAGAGGCATGCGTTTATGCGCAGTAAAAGACCTTGAATAAGGTCCAAATGGTGGGATTGGCGACACACGATAGTGCCGAATACCCAAATGTAAAATCGGAACACCGCCGCATTTGGTGAGGTGCCCAGGCTTTATAAAAGAGTGGGACACCTTGACGGCTAGCCAATCCCTCAAAGTACTAACTCCATCTTCTAAGTCTTTTTGAAGCACACCACAAAACAACAAGAAGTGCAAATATGTAAAGTTGCCGTCCTTGTCTCTTCTTCATATAAAAGTGGTATAGACCACAGGTGGTTTAACTATCTTCGGCCTAATGTACTGAGTTCACGTTAGGCCACTGAACAGCAACATAATTTTTGTGCTACAGGCTTAGTGGTTGTTCCTAATTTTATGATGTCATAGATAATGCATGTCAGATTTTTGTTAGTGAGGCCGGTATCTGGCATATAGCTGTGGAGTTCCTTTCCGGATTACAAAAAATTTTGTTATTGTGGAATCTCTTTTATGGATAGGTAAAGCATTTGTACCCTCAGAGGTGTTTAATTTATAATTCCCTTTATAACACAGTTTTACAATACTCTGGAAACAATGAATTCTTACCTATATTATTTTTTTATAGATTATCAGAATGTACTTTTATCTTTAAAGATAAGTGTATTATCTGTCGACAAATGTATCGGCATAAGCAAATCCAATTGTGTAATCACCAGGTTTTCTCGACTGGCAGAAGATATAAATCTTACCCATACATAAAAATATAAGACAATATCTAGATACACAGTCAACGTCATAAAACCGTCTGCATAAGTGATGCACAGTGTAATAATTATGTATAATGTGATAAACTTAAAAGGAGGCTCAAATAGCTATAAACACAGGTCTGACATACAGAGATGCATTCAAATTTGTATATGGATGTGTCAATATACATCCATACACAAATGATATACATTAATATTCATAATACTTACATCATACACACAAATTCTATACACAATTATAGGTTGAGCTTTGTTAGTGTGTTCACGTCCGGATAAACATGTAACCCTCTGGTTCGCAATACTATTGCAACCCGTCTCAATTACCCGCTTGTCTGTATTAAGAGAGAGGCAAAAAGAGGGAGAGCGGCAAGTAGGTACCGCCGAGCGCGCCAAATCGAAGGATTCACAGGAATGCAATGTTCAATATTAAATATAAACGCCCAAGGCTCAATGATAAGCATTTTTCCCGACGTAAGTATTTTTAATGCTTTAGCAGTAATTTAACGTGTTTTACGCCTACAGTGCATTTTCAATATATTTTTCTTAAATATATAAAAAACACTTCCTTATTACATTACAAATAGTAACAGCACTATTTTTTATATTTAACAGATTTTATTTTAAGGGGAGGATCAAACATGTACGGCGAGTTTGTAAAAATTCCTATTTTATTTAGGTATGACCTAATTAAACCTTTTTCTTCTCTTTTCTTCTTTCACTTTCCGAGACGTGCGCAAAAATAACATTGTTTAACAATAAAGTTGAATTGTTGTTTATTAGGTGCGTAATACAAAAATTTGAACCCAGAGAAATTGGGAGAGAAATAGCAAAATCTGCTACCGACCACGAAAAATCAGACATTCAATAACCGCGATCACTCCGTCAGGAGTGCATGACCAAGATGATGATGAATATAGAAAGAAAAACGAACATGTTAAAATTGCTAAACATTCAGACAAAATTTAGCTTAAGTAGGGTCGGGACTTATTACTTATGTTGTATTTGGCGATAGATCTGCTAACAGCAACAAGTCGCAAACTAACATACGTTCCTAAAGATTACTTTATATGTACATTAGTACATAATAGCCGTTGGTTCGAGATGGCCGTTACCTTCCGCCGCCTTTCTCTTTCTGCTGCACCTTATCCCGCACTGAATCAAACTGAACAAACATACATTTTTTTCGACCACGTAATAATTTAATTCTTAATGCCGTTGCATTAATTATTTCAAACTTACACTTCAAATGAAATGTTATTATATTAATTATGTTTTGTCACCGGTATCAATTGGTATCTAGGACGTCATTTTTGTAACGATTATCGATGGCCAACTCGAAGTGAACGTGTATTGTAAATTTTGCTTTTTGCATTATTTATTATTTGCATAATTAAAACTGAATTAGATTTTTCACATACATAACACTTTGGACGTGTAACGATTTTGCATTTTGTCGCTGTCATCACCATTAGCGGCAACCAGCAGATGTCCACTGTTCGACACGGCATTCCACAGGACCCATCGCCAGAGCAGTGTAGCCATTCAACCCGAGTATCTTGCTTCCCAAGCTATTGCATTTTATGCCCAATGCCACTTTAGCGTGCTGATTTTCTTAACCATGTTGGTCCTTCTTCTTCTTCTTCTCAGTCGTTTCACTCATTGTTTAGATACATGTTTGTTGATAAGAATGGACTTTCTGGCACACACGTGCACGGGGCAGTACATCGTTGCCTTATTATGATCTGCCCATCTCAATGGATCTCCGCCACGCCAGACGAGACTAAGTTTGGAGTAGAAAGATTTTACCCACCACTGAGAGAAAGGCTTTCCGATATGAGCACATTCATAGCCGCGGGAGAGGGATCGCGAGGTCATCCCCGACTCTGACGTCGGGCTCTAAAATTATCTCTGCGCTAACGTAAATGAATGGCTCCTAGATTGATGTCTTAAGTTTACGCGAATGTTTGACATTACAATAATACTATATATAACAGTCCACCCGTGACCATGGTTGCTGTAAAGCTTCTGAAACGTCGGGCTACATAAATAATTTAATAAACCGCGTTAAAATCCTTAAAAGTAGTTTTATTGTAATGGCTCATAGAGATTACCATGATCTGAGGGCCTGCGCCCCGCTTCACCCTTTGACGGGTAAAATAATTCGCGCGCCGACCGTATGCTGTTATTTCACTAGATCAGAATATGTAACCGGTGAGACGATATTAAAATATGTAGGTTAATAGCAGATCGTATTGGGATTAGCCTCAGACTTGATGGGTGTCTGGAATGTAGCGTTTGTTTCGCAACCGAACCCGGAGACGTCCGTGTGTCCTTACACTGGATGTGCGGTGTCGTGTCTGAGAGCCTGTCTGCTGAAAGTGTTTGACAGTCGTCGTGATGTGCTCTTATTAATTCGACAGAACGTGTATGGGACGACGAACAGTAATTGTCATACAATTTGCACTTTTTGCAAAATCTCTACGAGTTCTGGCGTGAACGAACACCTAAATGTTACGGGTTTCACTCCAAACTATTACATGCTTCACAATCTTCTATATTTCTCAGCTTTGCAGGCGTGTTTCCACACTAACTTGTAGTGTAGTTAGGATAGATCGCCAAACTCGAAGCTCATCCAGCTGTGCTATCAATATAACATTTATTGATTTTCTATTATGTTACCACATATAAAGTCTATTCTTAGAGGTAATATTACTTTAATGGCCCACGCATTGACTTATTTAGGTATCTGAAAATTTGTTCTAGTGACAATTTATTAAAAACTAGCGCTCCGCTCCGGCTTCGTCCGTGAATAACAGGGAAATCATATACTAAAAATTCCCTTGGCAATAGCTCTATCCTTTGGTGAAAACCGCATTAAAATCCGTTCAATAGATTTTGAGGAAATCGATCACTTACAGACAGCTTTTCGGGACTTTGTTTTATAATAAGTATATAGAAGTGTTAAATTTTAGGTATGGTTATGACATTCTAATTAATTACTATTCAACTATTTATTTTTACAAATAAATTTCTACTTTAAAGAGAAATCGGCTTGAAATGCAATCCTTGGCGCGATTATACTGTAGCATTAATTTTATATATTTGTGGGGAGACAGATACAGACAAGCACTCTGAAATTGGCGGACACTGTTTTTGAGAACAAAGAACATACACTAACACGCGTTTGGCGCAATGTTGCAACACCAAACAGTTTGTTAGTTGTCGTTCAGACACCACAAACGCAATTTTGTTAGTAGTTTTGTACAAAAAAATTTTGCTGTATCCAAAAACGCTTTGAATTTTCAAAAAAAAAAACATTATATATCCTTAACAAGGTGAAGGATCATTTTAAGGACTTTAATTTACTAACTACTGCTAACACAGCAAACATTCAGATCCGAAAAGATACCGTATTCGACATAAAATGAAATCCCGAAACAGTGCTTTCCGTCCGTTCCACTCATTTGTCAAGTGTTTTAGTGTATTTGTGTTCACTAACTTCGGACTATATAATAATATCCGACCGGACCGAATAATGTCCTTAATTCCTGTGATTCCTGCTCACGCGCTACTCTATTGTAGTTACGTTCAAATATTCGATGATAGTTGCACGCAGTGAAATAATGATTGTAATCATCTGATTAAAAATAATTTATGTAGTTTCATAAACAATCAATAGATGGGCATGTAATTAAATTCATGAATATTGCACCTTTTAGCTTGTGGTTCTTGAATGTATGTGTAAACGTATTGTGTGCCTGGTTGGTGTTACTTTCTAAATAAAACTGGCTGTCCGTCCCTGCTTCGGACGAATATTTCACGAAATATAGCAAAAATCAATGATTTACAAAAATATAAATTCCCTGTAATGATCATTCACTGTCATGGTAATGACAGTAGGAAATGACAACGTGTCGGGACAGCTAGTTGTCAATAATTTTTGCAGCGAAATATGTATTTATTAAAAAAAGAAAACACTTTGGTTACATTATCGATGTCTCATAAATGATCAAAATGTTTTAGAAAACTTAATTTATAGATTTAGCCTGAGTTTATAGAATATAGAATTCTAATGTTAAAAGAGTTTTTCACACCGCTCCAGTAGTTTCGGAACCTGCCCAACGCAAACAAAGAAACAATCAAATGTTGGCCCTTTATAATTTTGTATAGAAGTATAGATAAAAATAATTAACACGAAAATTACTAGCACATAATTATTGGTAATTGAATAGCAACACAAGGTACTTCTAATTAGTAGTCGGCCGTCCCATTTGATCAAAGACGAGAGGGTACACCTCACGGGATCTGGCAGGGAATCGATAATAATGTAACTTAAATTCAATTTGTCAAATAGACTAATTGCAAATGAAATAATTTTGAATCATGGCTACTTTCAGACAAACATGCACGATAAGCAGGCTATAGATCTGAAATAAACAATGTGTTTTTTCTTTTTATGTTGTACTCCATTTAATCTACATAAACTTTGTATGTACAAAAAAAACCAGTAGGAATTTTAGAGAATACGACTTGGCACAGTACACACAAAGTAGTTCTGGAACTTTACGTTCTATAATGCGAACTTTTAATGGTTACTAAAATGTACAGACATTGTCAAAAATACTTATTATCTACCACACTGATGTCGCAAATATGAAACAACTGAGGAAGTCGTAATATCTAAACAGATTTCTAATATTAGTAGTATTATAAAGGCGAGAATAACTTGTCTGTATCCATCCTTATACGCCATCACGGCTAAACTACGGAACCGACTTTGATGGTTTAGCGAATAAGTAGATGCCTGAATTCAAATATAGGCTCTTTTTTTTTTCAAACCTACAAAGGACTACAACGAGGGTGAAAGTTTGTATGAAAAAGTATGACATCAGTTACATAACTATTCTATGGTGACAAATGGGTATGGGTTATAATAATTATTTTGTCTTAAGATTTGAAAATTGCTTTGGCCTTTAATTTTTTTGTAAAGAAATCTTAATCTTTATATAGGGGACAATTTCAATCATATTATGTTGATTTTTAGGCTTGTGTTTTATGGTTTTACAATAAATCATCCTGATTATTTAATTTAAAGTTGAAGTGCAACCTGTTATTGGTGAATAATGGATGTCCATCACTAGCTAGAAATTTATTAAATTAATAAGCAATGCAGCTACTAAGTTGGCATGTCACGTGGAGCCAGTAGGAATTATTCCCGTTTGCTTGACGTGGCATTGTAAAACTAAGAAATATACAATAGTTTTGGATCATTTAGTATTTTTCAAAATATTTTCATTAAGTCTTATGTATGAAAGTAAATAGGGACTGAAAATAAGTACATACCTACTTCAAATTTGTCTCTATCACTATTATCTCTATGAGTATGGCACTACCTCTTACTAAAATGACGTATTATTAAAAGAATATTGTAATAATATATTAACGTTAAAGCAAGGACGTAAATACGCAATGTAAATGATATGAAACATGCGGTTGCGTGTGCGGTGTCTTGCCATACTAATATATAATTAAAGTGTATCTACAATAGAACATTACAAAGTAGTAGTAGTCCCTCGCGGTTACACCCGTGTAATACACCCCCAGAAACGCACCCTGAGTATACTTATCTACTCATTTCAGTTAGCAGTCCAAAGATTCATATTTATAACTTAAAAAATGA
>JAFELO010000708.1:124951-176048 GCA_017140195.1 Eumaeus atala
TTCCGACGTAGTCATTCGAATTGTTAAGGCTGGACAAGCGCCGCCAATCAGTACTAGGTCGCTCGGAAAAAAAAATCTCTTCCGATTGGCGGCACATAGTGTCAACATAATTAAACGAAGTTCGGAAACAATCTGCCTCACTATCGTATATCCTACACTGTCTAACAATAAATTTGCCCAATGTAATTGACTAAATATACCATACTCGCTGTGTTCTATATTATTTTGATTCGGTGTATCAGTATATATCCTGGAGGTACTTCAACTAAATGACTAGTCACGTCAACTGGCATTCAATTATTTAGACACGAGACAAGAAATGATGAATGTGTTCCAATATATAGGAATTTTGTAAATGCGAAACTTTGAATGTGTGTTTATTATTCTCTCATTCAAAAATGAATGAACGTATTTGGATCAAATTCGGAATGGATATAGATTACAATCAGGAATAACTAGATCTAGCTCGTCCTCTTTCTAAAATATTCGGAACAAGAGGACTCGCAGAAATAAGTCATCGCGCCGAAACTCCAGATCCGGGTCGTGGCGTGGTCTTTTTATACATACCTCGAGTAGCTCCCTTTAGCTTGACACAGGTAATCCGAGACCTGGCACACAGGTAATTTGACCGTAGCGGCACAGGCCAGGTCTTCATCCCACACTATTAACACGTCCTAAGCACCCCCTACTCCTCATCGGCGTATCCGTTAGTACCTGGGGCTCGTCTACCGCTCTGGGATCCTGGTACTCGAGAAGCAAAACTCCACTGGAAGAGATCGGTCGTCTTGGCGTTCATTGAAAGAGGCCTATGTCCAGCGGTGGGCCGATAGGGGCTGATAATGATGACGATGATGAAACGCCAATACGAAATTTTTCCTTCGTGATGGCAACATTTTTCTTTTCATTTGCAATCACCAAAATGGAATCTCAGCCAAATATTGTACGGGTTTCTTGGAGCTCCCTTGCTACTCCCAAGTTCGTAATGTACTTTGAATCTAACATTCAATGCTCCAATCGTCCAGTCGGATACATCCGGTTTCCGGTCAGACAACTATTTCATCTCTAATTTAAGCATAATAAGATACGTGTACTAACTTATTTTAAGGTTGTCAAACTTGAATTATATTTAACTTGAAGGAGCATCTTTAGTCATTAATATGAAATAGTAACGAATGATTTCTATATAATAATTTATTAAATGAAAATTTTAATATAAAAACAATAACACCCGTCGTGTTATTTTTCCTTTTCTGTGTAAACAAGCTTAATTCGAGCTCAACTTGATCCGATCCGTGTTTCAAAACAACAGGTCTAACTTTTTGCATTTCGTGTGAAAATCACTTTCACTGTTTATCAAACATTACGTAATGGCGCACTTTCCAGCGACATGAAACCAAAACATCATATTATAACATTTTGTATGAATGAACTATAAATATTGTACATTACGGTAGGTACTAATTATCAATATTACTAATGAGTTTCACAAAATAATGTGTTTTGCATTCTGAAAAATAAAATTTAAATACCGAAAGCTTTGAACGTTTTAAGTTTTTGAGTAAACAAGTAACCAGTGTTCAAAAACTGTGACCGTGTCTTTACTTCCAAGCTGGAGATTTAAATTTTATTTTTCGTGATGTGTCTAAGAATAAAATACTTAGCAATTAGTAGTATCGGTGCACAAATGTTTTCTACAAATTTTACATTGTGGTCGGATTACAGTTATGCGCGACAAAATCTCTGACGCAGCCAGTTCCTTACTCAGTTTGTTGCACATTGTGTACGATACGGTTTTCTTTCCGAAATCTTTGGCGGGTACACACGTTCTGGCGCGTATAGGCCCGATCTCTTGTCCAGTTTCAACTGAAAATTTAATAATTTTTAGTAAAAAATTGTGATGCAATTATTTGAGACGTGACCGTAGCGTAGCCAGGAGATGTTCTGTGGGGATGGGGTAGAGTAGTGTGCAATCACAACGTAAGAATTTTTTTAAGAAAATCGTTCAGACAGCTAAGCGGACATGCTAAAAGTCTTGACGTTTAAAAGGTGTGCGAGGCAGGATGGGGCCGAAAGAATATCTCGTTTTTAGATCTTCTGCCGTATTTCGGAACTTGTTTGCTTTTAATAATATCTAATACAAGGTTTTAATACTACTTTTCGGTACAAGCTTTTAACGCTGAAAAATGCGGCCTTCTTTAGGCCCGCTACCCCCGCTCACCTTTTAGACGTTATGTTGGTGTGTTCCAAGCAGTCTGAAGAAAATTCTCAGGTTCCGGCTGACGCACTGCACCCTCCTTTAGATTACTTATTGGTTAAACGACGTTTCAAACTAATTTAGATAGACTGTAATTTACATCACTTCTACCACGCTACTATTTTTTACAAACTGTCAGTGTTGTGACAGGTGTTTCATAATACGTCAACAGGTTCATACCGTCTTATGCTCTGTATCGTCGATTATGCTCATTAGTCAATTTGGGATAATTGTCTTACGCAATAACGTATTCATAAACATTATAGCGATCTCTCAGTATACGTCGACGCATAGCGCCCCTTAAATCTTTGCACTTAATTGACAATATTTAGGGGCGGTCATTGCCAAGTGTCCTTCAAAAACGTTTGTGAATAAGGGTGTGTAATAATTTGTTGTATCGCTTTTATTCAAATTAGTTTTTAAGGTACTTGGCATACCCGTTGAGGTTACAAAAATACCAAGACAACTTCACACAACGGTCCGTATGATGTGTACATGTGAAATTGTACACTTTGTGAAAACATCTTAATTTCATGCGCGTAAGGTTGACTATGCAAAAACAGACCTTTAAATTATGCACTTCTTTCAAATGTATAGTTAAATAGCTTTGTAAAAACGACTTAAAATTATTGACGGTATGGTTCGCTTTTTTAATAATTTTATATTGAAACATACTGAATTTTGTAGATTCCGATGTGATGATAACACAAACAAATTCCATTCCGGGAATGTAGCAGTCTATGTTCGGCATCTGTAACAAACAATCATTTAAACACACATTTCATTCAAATTATTCATCTCTAGCTGTTGCCCGCTAAATTGTCCGTGTGGGTCATATACAAAATGGAGCCAATGTTTTACCACCAGAATAACACAGAACCTGTAGAAATAATTACTAATAAACGTATTAAAACTAATAAATAAACTAATAAACGTATTCTGATGGAACTTGGCAATGTTGTAGCCACTACAGCTTGTATTCTGGTACATAACTTTCATCAAAATTCGTTGTAGCTTTGATGTGATCAAGTAACATATACATATACAGGCATTCAACCAATCACATTTATGACATTAGTAAGGTAATCGTGATGTCTAGTCCAGCAAGAAAACTTCCTTAAATATACGTAAAAACATTTACGATAAAGAAACACACGTATCGGCTAATTAATATAATAGGAAATAGACGCGTCGTATAATTAGTGTGCCTCAAGTGAAACAGACCTATCCACGTGGTCTCTATTGCTGTTGTTACAGTTTTTAAGTAGTATTTCTCGAAATGAAAATGTAGGCTATATATTTTATTGTGGAAAAGGTTACAAAGACATTTAACGTACAGACAGAAATAACTTATAGTAGTATCTGATCATGTTACTGTGAATAATGAGAGCAAAATTTAATACGAAGTTTGCAGGCGATATCAGCATGTGTACATGCGTATTTAATTTGTGCTTGTGTTGCTTGATGCAACACGAAACAGGATGTAGGAAAACTTTAAGCAGTACACTGTAAACTATTAGTTACTAAGAGAGTTGCAGATATTAGAATTTTGTGACTTATCTGTCTGTAAAAGGTTGTACTTCAATATAAACTGTACCTTTCTCTACACAATAAATACATGTTATTTGTCGTTCTAAAAAAATAAAAATGATCTCTAAAGAAAAAAGATATTATTATATTCTTTCAGTACTGTTCCTCAAATATTTGAATAATTATTGATGAATATTAATAAGAATTACTTGATTTAATTTAAAATACTTCACCATAACAATAATAACTATAACGGGAATGCGTGAAAAGAACGTTATGAAAAAAAGGCCAACAGAGATAGAGTTACATAGAAGTTGAGAGGGAGATACAAGTTACTGAAAATAGAAAAAAAGAGGCTTGTGTTTCGTATATAAAAGTAGGTGCGATAGAGGGAGGTGCGAGCACATATAAGCTTTTCAGTGAAAGCAAATTATGTTTCGTATAAGTAAAGAAGTTTTGCTTCTGTTGTATGGTGTACACGGAAGTCTGTGTGGTACTCACGGTAATATTTGCGTAATCTGGATGGTCGGGGTCCCAGCAGGCGGGACTGTCGAATGATAGACAATTGTAACATTGTATGCCCTTTGCCGTTGTAAAATATTTCTTCTGCTTGTTCTTTTTATGTTTGGCGCCTGAAGTGAATAGCTAATATTATTTATTTTAATGGTTTATGTACAGAGCAAATTTATAAATTACAACATCTTTAAAACTATTACTACAGAAGGTGGTCCATATTATCTTTATTTTTATTCATTGTTACATATTTTGATAAAATAAACAAAAAATAAATGAATATAAAGAAAAACAATCTTTACTGTATTTATCGTAGTGTACGAAATCCCATCCTAGGTATATCAGATACCAGGTTTTCGTGAAGCGTTATCCATCTCAACCCTCAAAATGTACTAATATCATTCGGGTCAAAACTATCGTCTTTTACGTTTAATAGTAAATCCTTTTAACATAATCGTGATTTGTATCTAGTTATTAAATTTTTGATGATGAATAGACTATTAATACTGCCATATAAAAAATCTTAACACTATGTCTTGTTTTAAATTTCATTCTACACAAAATGCACAGGCACTAAGTAATAAATAATAATAAAAAAGGAAACATATATATGCATACTTATCTTTGGTTCGCTTTAACCGTGATAAAACAATAAGTATACATCTATTCTTACCATCCAAGACAATGCAGATGAGTAACATGCAGATCATAGTGTTTCTGTAAGTTGATAGCATATCTTGAAAGGAACCACAATTTCTGTAAGCCTTCACGTCAACTGCAGAATTAAAACTGCACAAATTCCACACCGATCAACGTTTATAATGCAATCGTAAACAGTAATGAGTGTTTTGATAGCAACGTCACTGTAATCATATACACGGTGTTATAAGCTTATCAAGTTTAATTCGTGAGAAACAATCGCGCAAAAGACAAGGAAGTTGTAGACTTCTAACGATTTAGCATTTCCTTTTCGACTTGTTAGAATTCTTATCACATAGTCCGATAGTTTTACGTAGACCTTAAAGGAATAAAATTATCTTGCGGTTTTACACTTGGGAACGGTGTATGAATTTTCTAACCTGAAACGAGCTGCGGAATACAAGAATGTTTGATCGATTTGTAGATTTTTATATTTCAGAGAGGAATGAACTTTACAGTGTATCATCTACGGTGTGTACATTCTATCTATAGATAAAAACATCGTAACAATTTGAGGTAGATTTATTATCGGCTATTTTAATTCCTAGGTAACCGAAAAGCGTATATGGTCTAGTGTTCGGCACTTCCATTCCAAAGGCACTCCAGTCTCCACAGCCAGTCCAGTGTAACTCGCGTCGCCATCACATTCACGTGAAAACTTTATTAGGCAAATGTTTTACTAATTTAGACATAACTTCTATCCACTCAAAACTCCACGAGCATGTGTGAGTGACATGAAGTTACACTTGCACTTTTTACTTTTTTCGACAGTTCACTTGAATGCCTCTGCTTTTTTTATGAATCCATGTTATTGCGATATTTTGTCTCAAACCACTCCATCCAATGCAGGTCTTTTTTCAACACAACAATTTTATGGGTTTTGTGTATCATAAATCAAACTATACTAATATTATAAAGAGGAAACAACTGTTCGATTGTTTCTTTGTTTGTATTCAATAGTCTCCTAAACTACTGGACCGATTTGTTAAATTCTTTTCCGATTAGAATCCTACATTATCTGTGATGAACATGGGTTATAGAATATTTTTTAGAACGTTATCGATCATTATGAAGACTTCGATAATGTAAGTAACGCTGTTAAAAAAAATATCACAGTATATCCTTATATTATGGCTACAGAAATTATTGACAACTAGCTGTCCTGTCAGTCATTGTCCTGCCATAAATAGAATTTGTGGTCGATGTAACGTGTAACGTTAAGTTATGAGGCCGATGTTCGATACACAATTTCGCGAGACTGTTTGGAACTTTTTGAGACTGATCCCGAGGACCTTTTGTCTAGATTTGTTACCATGGATGAAATCAGGGTTCACCATCGTACTCCTGAATCAAAGCAACAATCCAAACAGTGGAAAAGATGCTACACCGACGACTCTGCTACACCGAAAAAAGGCTAAGGTCGTTTTGTCGACTAACAAAGTCATGGCTTCTGTTTTTTGGGATGCGAAGAGCATTTTTTTCGTAGATTATTTACCGAAAGGTCTAACTATAAATTCTAGTTACTATTGTAACCTTTTACGAAGACTTCGAGAAGAAATAAAAGAAAAAAGGCCGGGAATGTTACGTAAGAAACTTTTGTATCATCAAGACAATGCACGTGTTCACACTTCGGTTGAAACAATGTCTGTAATCCATGATTGTGGCTACGAATTGCTGCCCCACCCACTTTATTCGCCGGATTTAGCCCCCTCGGAGTATGATTTATTTCCAAATTTAAAAAAACATTTGGGTGGCTCGAAATTTTCAACCAAAGATGAGGTGATAGTCGCAGTAAACGATTATTTCGCCGACCTTCCGGAATCTTTTTTTTCGAGGGGATAAACAAGTTGCAGTTCAGGTGGAAGAAGTGTGTTGAACTAGATGGAGACTATATCGAAAAATAAAAATAAATTTAGATCCACTTTTCTTTCAATTTCTTGGTCGGGCTTAAAACTTTTAGATCCACCCTCGTTGTTATTAAGTCATTTCCACAAATTCTAAAAAATACGCTGAAAACTTATTATATGTAATTTTTTCTTAAAGTTAATTGCAGCATAGTTCTTTCTTATTTTTAATTTAATTATTTTATATCAAAAAAAGAACTTTTTTATATAGTTACTTAAGTTAAGCATCTTCAACTTTATTCATACGTTCATAAAGCTCACGTTTAATGAATAAAACAGATGGTAGCTGATTCGCAGATCTACTGAATGTGCATATAAAATTTGTTAAAAATCGGTAAAGCCAAGTGCTGTAACTAACATTGTGACACGAGAATATATAAGATTTAGTTATATATGTAATATTTTTAGTCGCACACGTTAAAAGCACGACAGTGTCATTTCATATTAGAAGTAATTGAGACAAATGGAGAAATACAATAGTTCTTGGTTTAACGGTCTGCCGTCTCTCACTCGAAAATACGAAGCGAAGAAAACAATATTGAAGTAGTAAGTATGTTTTGTAGTGGCTTAGTTGATCATTATTCTTAAGCTGTCTACTGCATTCAATGAATGCGACTCGCTTACACATCGGACTGGCTACTGGACGGAGATAGTCATAATTTTAGGCTATTTCACAGTTGTCCGAGGGATGTGTTTAATATTATATTAACGGTTTAAGTGTGAATTTACCGGCTTGTACTGAAGAAAAAAATGAAATTGGTTTTCTTTATTTAACATTTTTATTTAATTTCACCATTATTATCTATACATTGCTGCCATTTAATAGATATGTAATTTATGCCTTTACGATATAACTCTGGTCACCTATATTTGACAAACTGTGTGAAAGTATCGCATAGAACATTGTCTAAAGCACAAAAAAAGAGGTAGTTCGTAATAGGAAGGTCTGGCGAATAGGGGGAGTAGGAGTGGGTGCTGAAGGGTTCCTAATTGCCTGTAATTAAAAACGGTTTCTCGTGATGTATGAGGTCTATCGTTGTCATGAAGCAATGGTGATTAAGATTGTTTCATGAATGTTTCATGAATCGGAGCTGCTTCACTACAAGTTTTGCTATCATTGTTCGGAGTTCGGTAATACATTGAGATAAAAGAAGAACTGGGTTCGGTAATACATTGAGATAAAAGAAGAACTACATAGGTACCCCGTGAAAAATGTTTAACTCAAAAAATTAAAACCATGAAGGTTTGTGACTTCAATTCGAAATAACCCCTACAAACCACGGCAATTTTACGCTTTGACCCATATTATTTGCCAGCTATTATACAAATTGTTTAAACTGATATGTTTCTGTTAATTATTGTGCCTACCGACAGAGTATACATCTGAAAGGGTGCTACCGTGTGTAAGATACCAAAGAACTTGTTTGTATTCGCATACTTTCTCACTACATTTTTTCAAAGAGAACGCAAAAATAATATATATTTCTATCGTGTACGGTAGACAAACTTTCAGTGTCAACAAACAAACAGGAGTTTTAACATTACGTTGTAAGCGGATAGCGCCAGCAACGGTTGCTTTTAACTGTTTGGATATTGATTCTCTATACTGAAACGGTTTCGCGAGTTTTAATAACACAGTTTGCAACAGTGCAGTTAGTTGTTATTAAAAGCATGCTTCAACTGTTTGCATTTAATAGCTAGTTACCATGCAAGTTAGTTGTATTGTGGATGTATTACTTTTAAATGGGATTCATGTTTGCGAATTAGTGAGGTAAAATGCATTGAATTTATTACATTTTCCGAATGGTGGAATTGATTTTGTATATAACAACTACACGGATCAATCGATTTTGATAAATGAATAGGAAATAAAAGGTACTATAATCCTCATAAAATACTTGTAACTTGAATTTACCTGATATACTTAATGAAGTGGTTTTAGAAGGAGGTAGTGGACCGCCACAACCGGGGAAGTACCTCTCGCTCATTTGATACCGTCGTAAAGTGACGGTTTACAGTGCCGCATTTCGTGCGCATTGTAAATAGCATGTGCCCCATTGGGGGGAGGTGAGAAGGAGGGCATCACATCGGCACAGTAATTATGCTGATGTTCATGGGCGTTGGTAGTCGTAGAAAGCCTCCGATTGCTCGTTTGCTCCCCTGTACTATAAAAAAGTCTAGCAAAGCTGTCTATTTGTATATCAACTATTTTCTCAAAATCTACTTAACGGGTTAAAGTGCTCTTTTTACCCCTTTACAAAGTTATTCCCGGGAAAGGATACCTATAATTGGTTAAGGTAACAGTTCGCCCCACATTATTCACGGGCGAAGCCAGGGCGGTAAACTAGTTAAGCAGCTAGAAGAACCGGTTGTTCAACACTACTACTATAGGGTCACTCCAGTGTTTAAATCATCATTTAAACCATGACACAGTGTTTAAAGCGTTCTCACCCCACTGGTGTTCGTTGTGCCCCTATACAAGAACAAAAGAAGCCCAATTCCGCTGCGATGCAGCATGGCACTACCTCTTAATAAATATGTAGTAACAATCAGCTACGGATTTACCCATGAATAACGGGACTTATCTTAATAAATTATATACTAAAACCTTCCTCGGGAAACGCTCCGTCCGTGGTTACAAACCCCAGGAGATTCCGTAGTGTAGATTTTGAGAAAATCGATCACATATTACACACTCAGGCAGGTTTGTAATCTTGTCTAATAAACATAATATTAATTGGAAAATAATAATTATTATGTCCTTATCAATTTTTGGCATTATATTGAGCAATCGTCGTGCATTGATAAGCAATATTTATCTCCAAAGTGATCTAATCGTTGTCCCGTAAGAAGAGGAGACAGGAGCAACCAACCACAGACGAAAGGAAATTTATCTATGGTAGCTACGTATTAATGTCGGGTGCGAAAGTAAAATTTCGGCTCTCTGTCAGTAGATGTTTTTATAAAATATACATCTGAATATCGGAGCAATTTTTTGAAATAACTTATTCCGAACACCGTTACCGTATCACAAAATTAACCGACATCTGTTATCATTTGTATCATACAAGTGGTTACAGATTTCGGTGTAAGGAATCTATGAAAGGAGAGTATATGTTACGATTACTTATAACAATAAACAGCAAAATATTTTTACTAAACAGAAATGGTGGCGTAGTTGGATGGACAAGAAATTTACTTTTCACTTCCCTGTGATATCACTCTGCTCAGCTCTGCGTTACAGAAACACATCTTGTGATCGAAATCTCTCCATAACATTAAGACATGATGTTTAACATTGTTCAGGGAGCCGTATGTCAAGTAAAAAAAAATGCGGAAGGTTATCTCTATAACTGTGCCTTAATAAGAACGATTACTTAGGGATAACAAAGGTCTATACAAACATGGGTGTAGGCGTAAACATACAAACTAAACGTGTGTTTTATTGCCAGGGATATCGCATGGAATGTCCCCCCGGATGCCCGTCGGCCGTTTACGAGCTGATGCGCGGCTGCTGGCAGTGGAACGCCACCGACCGTCCTACCTTCCGTGAGATACATCACGCGCTGGAGCACATGTTCCAGGACAACTCTATCACCGAAGGTAAGTTTTAGGTTTTTAAACCTAATAGTTATAAGCAACTAGTCTAGAATCGAGCAGAATGTAATAAACTAATACTGAAAAAAAAAATGTAGTAACAAGAGATACGCGGAAATAGCAAGTTTATAATAAAAAGTGTCCCTTATTTGGTATTTGACAATCTTGATTTAATATAAGACCTATGGCGATCTATGAGACTGGCATATGTCCAGCATTGGACGTTGTGCGGCTGCTAATGATGATGATAATGATTCCCGATAATTCGCTCGCTTTACAACAACCTGCCCTGCCTCCGCCATAAGAATTGCTCCTTCCATACGAACTCGCCGGTTGCGAAGACTCTTGAGACCTACGAACAGTACCCGATCAATCAGATTTTTGACATTACTAATGGTTAAAACACGTATCATAAGTGATATAATATTGCAGAGGTAGAGAAACAGCTGTTGGAAGGCGTCTGCTCGGGAACTCCGCAGATGTCCCTGAAAAAGTCAAATTTGGGAAGCGCCATTTCGGCCAGCGTCAGCGAGCGTGGAGTACAGATGCGTCGACCCACAAACCGCCGCGGGAAGCCGGCGCCGACACCACCTAAACGCACAAGGTAACACTCGTAATTTACATCGGATTTAGTCTAACATTTTTACTGTAGATATACTTGTTGGTTTTAACGTCTCTATCCCTATCACGCCAATTGACTTTGTTCACGTACTACCGATCATGCAAGAAGATCTTTTCATGACTTTGCTTTGGCATGTGGTTTAACACAATTGATATCCCCCCCGCATCGCCGAATCCCAGATGTGGGAGACCATACTCCTTCCCCGTTGGACCATCTGTTGACCTCCCATCTGGACAGCTACCTGGTTTCCGTCAATTCACTATCTGATACGAGGAGGAGAGGAGTTCAGTGCCGATTAAGCGTACACCACTGCCTGGTTTTGTAGGCTGTCGTCGCGTCTGGCACTATAGGTCAGTAAATTGGGATGGGATGTGATCATTGTTGGCATCCTACCTATGGGGTGGATTTGCTTCTCGCTGAATAACCCTGATGCCGTCGAGAAGCCTGTGCATGTTGTGATGCACGGAACGGAATTTACTTTCCGTTGTCTGTGGTACCGATTGGCGGCAAGTAAACCATCCCCCCTGTCTTTGCACCGGAAAGATGAATCGCTGGCCCATGCCGCAAAAGAGAAAGCCGAACTTCTGGGCTCTCTTTTTGCGTGGAACTTTTTAGATGATCAGGGAACTGCTTCGCCTACTATCCCGCGGTGTGGTTACTCGTTGCCGGATATCATGTTCCGGCAGAGCGCTTGAACATTCATAAGTCGAGTGGGCCCGATAGCATCGCTCCGATTTTGCTTGCTGTGAAAATGTGCTCCGAAGTCGGCTCCGGTATTGGCGCGCCTTCTCCAATTATCCTACTCTGTTGGTGTAGCGCACAGTTCTTGCAAAACAGCTTTAGTGCAACCGATCCCTAAAAGAGGTGACCGCGCCGGTTCAATCAACTATCGACCTATTGCGATAACCCCTTCGTTTCCCAAAATTATGGGATTCATTATCAACTGTGAGCTCTTGCGATACTCATCATATAATTAGCGAGCGCCAGAATGGTTTACGCCGCGGACGTTAAGCTGGTGATCTTCTAATTTACTTAACGCAAAAATGGGCGGAGGCAGTTCAAATGAAGGCATTGGCGGTTGGTCTGGTTGTCGCGAAGGCCTATGTTCGGGTTTGGTACAAAGCGCTCCTTTCAAAACTTTCCTCATACTTCTCGGGAAATCACGTGATTGGGTCACTAGCTTTTTGACAAATCGCAGCATCAATGTCTTGGTTGACGGTGCATGATCTGACGGTGATGATTGATCTGCCCTCAAATTTGTCAGCGCTGGTGTTCCCCAAGGCTGTATTCTGTCTCCAACGCTGTTTCTTCTGTATATCAATGACAGGCTACAAACTAGTGGCCTTCGTTGTCACGCAGATGATAGCACTGGGTCGCTTATACACTGGCCGCACCAATATTTTCTGGGAACACGTCAACGAGTATCTTTCCAGGGTTCTGTCTTAAGTCGGGAATTTGTTATTCAAAGTCTCGGAATGGGGCCGCCTAAATTTAGTACAATTAAAGCCTCAAGACACAATTTTTAGCGTTTACCGCTAAAAATCACCCTTCGTCGTATTTCCTCATTTTCAAAATAACTATCTATCGACCTCAGCTAGTGTCGGAATAATTGCTGTCGACACATCGGGTAACTTTCAGTACCGCAGTCATTTGAAAATGAAAGCTAAATTAGGCCCAAAGAAGGTCGATGCAGTACTTCGATACAGATCATCGGCTGTAACTTCACTAGCCGGAAATCCAACAACATAAGAAGTACAGCTCTACCTGTGGGCACACAGCAGCAGAATTCCATTTTCGGACATTGCGACAGAACTTAAAGTTCCACGCTCATCACCTTGATGTCCGTAGATTCACAGCGGTATAAACACCACTTTTTACCGCGCACAACTGTACTGTGGAACCTGCTGCCTCCCTCGGTATTTCTGACCCGATACGACTTAGTAGTCTTAAAGAAAAGAGCATAATTATCTATTCCATAAATAGTATGTCTATTCTGGAAGATGCCTAGTCTTGCAGATGTCTGTGGGTGACGGAAGTCACTACGTACCTACCTGCTCCTTTGCCCCTATCTCATAAAAAACCTGCCGGCGTCTTAAGGATAGTAGTGTTTTCAAGCGTATATGGGCCATTGGGTGGATGAGGTGAAACCTGTGGAGCAGGGCAGCGTCTGCGTATGCGGATGCTATAGACGTCGTTAGACACTAAATAGCTCTGAGCGATGTGCTGGAGAGGTTGCTCTCTCCGTGCTGTTAGAGCAGAGGCAGCTTTATGGACTGACGACAGAAGTGAAGACTTCAAACCGTACTTATACCAAACGCTGTTGGTCAAGCTGATTATAACACGAGTTCTGTGAACTGTGTTCACCCAGTACACAATAAAAGGGCTACGCGCAGCGTTCGGTAGCGAAAATTGGGACGCGAAGAAAAGCGCACTATGCGTATTGCGTTCTACGCGTGACCATGCGTAATGCGTTAAATTAAAACTTCTTTAGGCGTGTGCTTTTGCCAAGATTTTACTGTAAAAACCGTTGTTTGCTATGTTATGTGTGTTTTTACCTATGATGCTCATACGAATTGGTAAGAACTCAAAGGTTCATAACTCATCCGACACTAGATATATCAAGATATATGCTTGCAGTTGTTCTTTGTTTTTCGATTTTATGTTAGGTTGTTTGTCCACATCGTTCAGGTCTACCATTATCGTGCAGAATTCTAAGAATTATTTAGTGACTATACGAAACTAAATTACTATAAAGTCACAATATGTTAGGCAAAGAAATCGTGCCATTGCTCCACCGTAGCTAAATTCTATGAGTAGTTCGATGCAAACATGTTCAGTAGACCTAGGTATCTGCATAGGGTATTCTTCGATTTTCTGTATCCGAAAACTGCTCCGGTTAGCACTCCCAAAAATTAGGAACCAGAGTTATAACTGAGGCCTTATTGGCGGATGCGGAAGCGGAAACTATTACTTTTTTAGAATTGACAGGATTGTAAACTTTCCTCAAACACAAATCTAAGGAAGAAGGAGGAATATTTCCCTTGGCCATAGTTTTATAATATACATTAAAGGGAAAGACAGCGTTTTCGATGGATTCATAACTCCAACTTTCTCACCCATGTTCCCTTTCGTAGTTCAGAGGAATAATAGATCGTGCACTTCTACCGCCCACATACTTTAGTACAATATCAAAGACTGCATACGAACAATATATTAGGTATATTAAATGGACGAAATTGGTTTTAGCCTGCTATCTTCGTGCAGCACTCATCGCGAGTCCCAGTACGCCGCAGAAGATCATGGCGGCCACGACGACGCGCTCGCATCCTTAAATGGTAAGCCTAATCTCTCAAACAGTAGTTCAAATATAAATGTTTAAGAACGTACGGTAGTATTACTGTTCTATTGCAAGCTTGTCCCTTGTCTGTTACTGCCGTCGGATAATGGTGATACTTGGGTTAGGCACGGTATAGATTTTCCAGTGTTAGATGTTGATGATAAATTATGCAATTATTTTAACAAAATTTATTAATTATGGCATTTACGATCTGATTCTAGAAATTATTCCAATTGTGTTAAATTTTGTTACATATTTGTCTGCACAGAGAGTGCATTGGATCTTTACACTTTCTTTTAAATTTACTTAGGTAATTTATCGTTACATAAATACACGATATTAGCGTGAACTAATTGGAACGTACGTTATTAATGTCGGAAAAACTGTGTCCTACAAAGACGTAGACGAAATGCAACGTCACTGGAAGTGTCACTACAGTGACACTCTGGAGTTATTAAGTCATTTAGTAAAAAGTATTTTGGAATAGAAAACCGGTCATAATGCGTTGAAACTGCTCTTGGATTAGTATCCAAGAAGAAGTATCGGGTTAGTACACGACCAAGCTCAAGTGGTGTGGCGACTAAAATGGACTTAATATTATATATAAGACTATAGAAAAGGCAAACGTATAAACTATAAATTTGACAGAGTATGAGACATTCCGTTGAGGATATGTAAGGGTTATAGAACGCTCCTTGACATGGGTTTGCTACTTAAATCTTCACCTGAGTAATACGTAATTATAAAACTAAAATCGGTTATATCAACGATACTAAATGCTTTAATTTTCTTCATGGGTTAGGGTAACGACTATAATCGCAACATCGTTAATAATTTACCGCCATCATTCCATTAGCCAGGCATGATTTGTATGCTCATAATCATTGTCACTGGATATTCGTGCACTGATTTACATTACAAGGTTACAAAAACTAATTGTTATGTCCCACATAGAAATAGTTGACATTACGGAACACTAGTTTTTATGGACCAAGAAAAATATGATGATATTGTTGTTAACAAAAATGTTACGTAGACTGTATGCGTTATATTTTTCGTTGTTTGTTTATGAGTTTTGGAATTTAAGCTTTGCTTGTATGTTTTTCGCGGATTGTTTATTTTGTTCCGCATTGACATAAATATTCCATTATACGTTTATGTTATTGTTTTTAAAATTAAATATTTGCCACTTTAGAGCAGCGGAGTTCTCAATGTCGCATACGCATACGCATTTGATCTTTTAATCATAAGTTCTGTTTACATATGCATCGTTTTAAACTAGACTTTTCTGTCTGTTTGTCCGCTCGCTCAGGTGTATAGCAATAGGTTCAAAGATTTTGTAAGTATATGTGACAATTCGGGTGGATAATAATCTGCCTTGATTACAAAATATTATTAATTTTATTGTATCTTCCAAATTAGATACTTGAATAAAAGTTTCTTTTTAAATCGAATTTGCATATTTTAAACTAGTTGAGTAATATCGCGGTTTCTACATTTATGCGATTTATCATGCCAGTCCAGAAATTGGTAGTAATTGTGTCCATCGGACGAGAGAGGAAAGAGTTGGCTAGTATCGGTTTCGTAGAATGTCGTCTGTCATTAAAGACATTAGACACTAGTAAATCTTATAGCAGCTCCTAACAGAGACTTACCTGTAAATGTCATGTATGACAAAGATGACAGTATTAATGTTCTCTCTTCTCTCTCATCAGATCGATGAACATTTATATGCACCGGTATCAATACATTTTGAGTAAACCTCTTGGCGCGGATGAGTTATTAATAACTCATTAATATCGTACATATTGTGTATTGAGGAAACAATAGCTCTCCAACCGCTTCGGCTAGTGGTTTTATAAACTAAATGGCATGTTAGGTCGCATTTCCCGTTTTAATGGAACCGTATAGTGTTTATGTATTTTAGATTAAATTTAATGCGTACAAGATTTTAGAATTTCATATCTAATCATTGGCATTTTCTAAAGTCTTGTAGCAATCTATACCTTTCACATTTACTTCGCCACCTTAGCGGGCGTTTCTTTATTTATCTTTTTGCATCTTGATACTTATCATTAGTGTGTGATTTCATATTTTCCTCGTCAATACCAAAATTTTCACTTTGTCGTATACTGCGTAATCCTTTCTTTTCTATTTTCTCTTCAATTCACAAGGTGCATTCCTATATTTAGTTATTAATAAAGTATAAGCGTATAAATTTTAAATAAACTGCATATTCTTTCCCAAGAATAAGGCGTATAATTTGTGACACTCGCCTTATTTATTATTTATTCTTTAATGACCTAAACTTTAACTTTATTGTTTTAGTTGTTCAATATTCGTATGTGTAACCTAGCTAACTTTATTATTTTAGTTGTTTAATATTCGTATGTTCAAAATTATTGGCGTAGGGAATCTTTAAGAATCTGGTATCAAACATTAGTTTGAGTTTTGGTTACGGCGTATAAGTTGAACAAAAAATGTTGAAAAACATTTTTGAAGTAGAAAACTTTTTAAGTGTAATAAAATGAAAAAAAAAATATAAGAATTTTAATTTTATTAGATTTTTTTTTAAATCTCTTAGTGGAATTGTCTGTCCAGCGATTGGTGTTGTAAGAGTCGCGAGTGTTGATGACGTATCGGGATATATGATTGGTCTATTTTGCTGTCGGTGTAGTTTCAAATTTTCCAAGTAAGTATCATCGGATGGCTGATGTTTCTACCATTTTTTTACTATTGTTTGATGATTGATGATACTTTTCACAGATCCTTTAAAATTTATTTCAGATTTACCTATAGACATAACTTAGCACAAACTTTATTGATAGCCGGTAATTCATTTCCAGTATTATACATGTAAATTTTGTATGCATCGCTTTTTTATATTTTTTTAGATAGTAATAACACACGTCATATAACGTCTTGTCTGGTATGTTTTCATAAAGTCGGCAGTACTTAAGGTCGAGACATTTTCTTAAAAAAATTAAAATGAAACGTATATCTGCGACTATACTTCAGAGTCTAAAATGCACAGACTAAAATGCTCGTAACATTGCGTCGCTTTGGCTACGAATTGCATTTCCCTTCACACTTCATACCGCACCACGTTTGACACCCATAAAAGCGTTAGTGCCAATTCAACGTACATGCCGAAAACTATAACTATTTATTGACTTTTATGATTCATTAGATGAAAAGATTTCTTTTATTTTGTAGTCATTAAACTGCAGTCTTTAGCCACTATTAGCGTAGTAAGTTTACAAGAGTAGAGATTAAAAAAACACGTTAGTTCCTTCATACTCAAAATAAATATCTACTAATAAGAGTTTTGTAGCATACTAGCATAACTTGTTTATAATTCAAAGAAAGTTTCAGTAATATATGTTAGCATTTATTATTTATGTAACGTTTCTTTCTAAATTATCAGTTTTAACAGGATGTTTTTCTTAGAGAAATTTAGTTTAAAATCACTCATTTAAGTAAAAACTATCACTTGGTACATAATATTGGAACGACTTGATTTGTTATTTAAAAGTAATCTCATTTAAAAGGGGGAGGCCGAGTAGGAGGTAGGGAGGCATCGTCCGAGGGATCCTTGGCTGAGGCAACCCCGGACACTGATGAGTCGGGAGCCGGTGCTATTGGCGTGACGGAACATCGCCACAGGCCCAAGAGGAGGCATCACGGGCACGGACCATCACACCAACATTCCTCCGGACATGACCTGCTTCCAAAGGTATGTTTTACCGTAAAGATATGCCGATAAAGTGGGTAGTGACAAATCTTGGTTACTACTGATATATTTTGAACGAGCTCTCACTAAAGTTCGATCGCGAAAAAAGCAGAATTTTGAAATTATTTGCTCTCGGTGACAGGGCTTTCCCACGTTATGAATTCCCGTCCATTAATTGAGAGAATCACGTGAAACACATTCGCGAGTTGCAATTATACCGGTAATTGTAGCTCCATCGCTTTATTTTAATCATTACATTAGTTTATAATATTTTATCTTTGTCATTTTCAGCAAGGTGTGCAGGTGGCTGCTTTAGAGGTGCAAAACGTCACGCGCGCTATTAACAGATATGGGACACTACCCAAAGGTGCTCGTATTGGTGCCTTTTTAGAATCCCTTAGACAGAGCGATGGATCCGCCAGTGGAACACCCTGTGCTAATTTACAGCGCGAACCTCGGCCTGATGAAGCGCGTTCGTTGTCGCCGAGAACAGCTAGAGCTCAACCTCATATGATACGTTCGAATTCTTCGGGCGGAGTCACTGCTCCTACCCCAGCCTCCCCGAGAGCCAACAGAGCCGCGCCGCCTTTGCGGTCATTTGCAAATAGCCCCGCAAAGCCTAGACCGAGACTTGCGGAATTGGAGTTCCCGCCGCCTCCTCCAGACCTACCTCCTCCTCCGGAAGAATCTACCCAACCCCCACCACCTCCCCCGCCCCTCGATTGTTGTCGTGATGCCGGCACTGATACTACAGAGAGGCCCGACGAAAGCCCCATGACGCTACACGAATATCCAGATTTGGAGGAAAAGCCAGCGAAACAAATTATGAAAGAGATGCTAGAGCTTAAGTTAGTTGCCGAGATAAAAGAAAGAGCTGACAAAAAGAAACAGAAGCTCAAAGATTCACCTCCGTCTCACGAGGTTGTTGATAAACATGCAACATTCGGTGACCCCGTTACTCGGCTGGTATCAGAGTTATCTGAAAGTCTTAACATTGAAGCTTTGCGTAAATCAGATAAAAAAATGGAAGCGCAAAAGCCAATTGATAATGGCAAGGAGACTATTTCTCCTATTGATCTCAAAGCAAGTCTCCGTAAGACTTCATTTACTAATAACGTAGAGAGGAAAATTGACGTCGAGGGTAAAGCTAACACCGATTTCAAATCACAGCTGAAAAAAGTAGATACGAACAAAATTAATAGTACCAGCAAAGATGTTGAAGAGTCTGGTCGCTCGATTATTGATTTCAAATCACGTCTGCGAAAAGTGGAAGGCGGTAATACCGGTACAAATGGAACTTTGAAGAAGGCTGAACAATTTTCTCCTGAGGATTCAAGGAAAGACCTGTCTAGCAAAAGCGACGAGTCTGATAAGAAACGATCGGATAGCGTATCTTTGGATACAATTGGCGATGAAGACGATAAAAGACGAAGCACTGGAAGCATTAGCAGTTTGAAGAAGCTTTGGGAAAACAAGGAGAGCGATGAAAGACTAAGCCCAAAATTGAGGCCAAAGGGTGACGAAAGCGAGGAGGTATCGCCAGAGGAAAGGAGTGGCACCGCTTTGGGCCGAAGTAGCAGCGTACAAGCTAGACGCAGTGATGACAAGCCGGCAGTGGCGAGTAAACCTGCTGTCCGTGCTAGACCACTCTGCAAGGGTGGGATATATGCTACACCACTCACGCCGCCGGCTTCATTTGATTCGGATGATGGTGATACCCTCACTTCACTGCGAGCTTCGTTGGAATGGTGCACAAATGAGGTAATACAATTCGTTTTCTTTTTGGCGACGCGGGGAAACGCATTTAAGCACCGTATCCGTCCCTAGGTGGGGTCCCGTAAAGGGCCGACATAATCTCCACGGAGGGGTTATCCCACACCAGAGGATAATCCCACAGGTCCGCAACCTCTGCCTTCTTGTAAGAGGAATCCAAGGAGCAGCCCTTCGGTTAACTTGGTTTCGCTTAAGATGAAACCTCAGTCCACTGAGCTCCATCGACAGGACTCGAGCCATGTAAAATTTTTAATTTTAAAATAAATAAGTAGAAGCAAAAGAGGCTAGTTATCAAGTTTTGAGATTACTCCAATCATCATCATCATCATCAGCTGGAGGACGTCCACAGCTAGACATAGGCTTCCCCAATAGAGCGCCACAAGTCTCGGTCACGAGCCACTTGCTTCCAGCGGCTACCCGCCATCTTAACCAAGTCGTCAGTCCATCGGGTAGGAGGCCGTCCCACATTCCGTTTTCAATCATTGTAGTAACTTAATGTATGAAATGTCTTAATTGAGATTGGCTACATGAGAAGTAATATATTTCAAAATATTTCTTCTGAGAAGTTTAAGTTATGACTCCTATTTTTTGGTTTTACGTGCTAAATGTAATGTTCAATGTATTTGACAATTCATTTCCAATCCTGGATGGATCCGAACTGTTGCAAGTCCCAATACAATGGGTGAGCCACTCTGAATAAACAAATTCATAGGATAGAAGTATTTTCCAATTAGATACAGTACATTCTTAAACTCTGGTTGTGTGGGGGCGGCCTCAGAATACCCTCACCCTCAATCTAAGCCCAGGGTGACGTAAAAGTCGTCAAAGGGCACTAGTCTCTTGAGATCTAGGAGGAATCAGCGTTGGTTAGCTGTTTGGTGTCCGGTATATTTCATTGTGACAGTGAAATGGACGAGAACACTGGACAGCGTTCGCGCCGAGTGATGGCGTTACCGTCAATAGCATCACCGACAAGCAGCAGTGGCGCCGGTCCGAAACCTAATCTGCCATCCACCTCCTCAGCGCCAATTGCCAATCCACCTCCTCAGCGTGGCAATTCCGAGCATTTACCTACAATGGACGACAACAGTAGAATTCGGCACTTAGCTTCCGGTAGTTCCACTAGACCTGGCCATGGTAGCGGCCACGGTAACGCTGGAGCAAGGGGTGCTAAGAATCTCCGGGATACGGATCGCTATCACAGATTTGACCTTGCTTAACGGACGAACGCTCAGACTAGAAAACTACTTGGTTGAGCTGGAGGTGAAACTAGTAGGGTGGCGTATCTCATACTCAAACTCACTAAGAGGTACTACCTCAAAGTGAGACAAGTATACGCACCAACCTCAACACATTCTGATCACGACGTGGAGGCAACTTATGAGGGAAGTCTCAAAGGCCTTACATAACACCTGTCAAGCCCACTTTATTGTTGTTATGGGGGACTTTGATGCCAAAATGGGAGTACGAAATGGTGACGAATTGAGTCTGGGTCACCACATGGAGCCGGAAGTCGAAATCGCAGGGGCAAATGCTATCAGCACTTCACTACACTACGAAGAAGCCCCACAGCAAGTGGACATGGCAAATCCCCGATACTGTGACAAGGAACGAGATTGACTTTATTCTGACGGACCGAAAGCATATACATTTAGGGGTGTCTCCGTGAGCAACAGGTATAAAACCGGAAGTGATCACCGATTGGTTAGAGGCTCACTGAATATAGGCTTTCGACACGACCATCTCCGATTAGTACAGTTAACACTCCGACCTAACTTCCGACGAACCATAATAGGTTCCAAAAAAATCCAACTGGAATTAAAAAACCGGTTCGATGCCCTTGTTATGTCGGAAACTACAATGGCAATTGACAAGACGGCCTTGTCAATTACCATTGTAGAGTGACGTGATTGGTTGCATGCGGGACATGGGTGAAGGTTATTGTAGAAGTAAGTATAAGATCAGGAAAACTAAACTCTCGGATGTCACGCTTGGACTTGTGAGGGAACGCAGAGCACAAGAAGATGTTACGTCTGCCGGTGTCAGGCTTCTTTCATAGCGAATCCGCAAACTAATACGCCGAGACCTTCGCAACTCAAGTACGCAACGGGTTGCCGAATCGATTGACCAGAATAGAGGATCGAAGGTTTGTGGAGATGCTTAAAAGAAGTCATCTGACAAAGGTTAGGCTTGATTCGGGAGGTACCGTTTCTTCTAAGCCTGTGGGATCTTATCTGAGATGGAAGCCTTCTACAGCAAATTGTATACGTCGCATGCTCCTCATCCGATATCCTAAACAACGATCCTACAAGACATTTGCGACCTGTCGGACTTTAGCTTGAGTGAGGTTAGTCTGACTCTTGCGCAGCTTAAAGGGGGAAAGGCTCCGTGGAAAGACGGAATTACAGTCGAGCTTCTTAGGGCAGGAGGCGAACGTGTGTCACGAGAGCTGAAAAGATTTTTAATTTTGGCCTTCAACGTGGCATACCTCCCAAGATATGGCTTGGAAGTGACGTTTAAAAATGGTGACGAAACTTCTTCAAAATTACAGACCAATTGCATTTCTTGGCCATATTTACAAGTTGTTATCAAGAATATTGACGAATCGCCTCGCCAAAAAGCTTGTCGAATACCAGCCTTCGGAGGAGCATTATATGACTCTGCTCTTATGTACGGAAGCTTCGCCACATTTGCACGTCGCCCATTCCGCAGAGCTTGAGGACAAAAGCTTGAAGACAAAAGCCAATGCGTTCTACCCGTGCGTCCCCCTGCGGGGCCGATACATGACCTCTTAATTTAAGACAGGTCGGCAAGTTTTCGGTAGCTCAGCGGGCGAAGTCATAATGCAGAGAACTAAAGTTTTTGATATCACGCAAAGAATAGGCTCGCTGAAGTAACAATGGGCTAGTCACATACTCAGAAGATCAGATGGCAGATGGGCCACTAAGGTTCTTGAGTGGAGGCGGGGTTACGAAAACAAAGTGTTGGTCGACCGTTCACCTGATGGGTAGGTATATTCCGTGCAGTCCGGACCAGCTGGTCTGGGATAGGTGCGAGTAGCAGGTGATCGGTCGTCTTGTCGTTCAATGAAAGAGGCCTATATCTAACAGTGGACCGATAAGGGCAGATAATAATAATGATGATGATGGTGACACTCTTAAAATCAAATTCTACGAGGTAATATTTTTTGTTACGTGATGAATAACGGATATGGCGCCATGTTGCGCTGGCGTGCTTATGTGCTTTTTGTCATGACGTGGGTAATTACATTTCACCCCTTTCTTGTATGTTGCAATTCGCAAATCCTTTTGCTCAACTATATGCATCAACCTACATAAGTGATGATTAAAAGAATGATAGAAGAAAGAACAAGTTTCAAATATTTTTTCACGTTCAATTTTTTTTCCGTAACAAACTCCTTATTACATACATAAGTAAATACCTAATTGCCAAAAATTTACGCTTCATATTCAAAATGGCAAAACGCAAAATTCATGAAAAAATCGTGACGTCACGAAAAATGACAGCAAAGCTTTGCAACTATGATAAAAATCATTGTGCTCTAAAGCGTGTACCTAATTTACTGTAATATTGTATTACTCCAGTATTTTTTTGTTTTACATGTTTGTGTAAGGCTGGAAGATGATATGATGATTCGAATCGAAAGCGTAGCGCTTGAAAAATTACGTTTCGAAACTGCTAATATCTATTGATGATGTGTGTGGTCAGGTGCGACGTGGATGCGGCGGCGGCGGCGGGCGCGGCTCGCTGTGGCGGCTGCAAACGTCGGAGCGACTGGCGCGACTCGGGGCGGAGTGCGCGGCAGCGGCCAGCGTACGCTGCGCGCCGCACTTGCGTATGCAGCTGCGCGCCGCTGCAGCTCGGCTCGACGCAGAGGCGCGCGCGCTCGCTTCACCGGCGCCGCACCACCACCACCTCGCTGAGGGCGTGGAGCAGGCGCTCAGGGATCTCGCCGCCATTGTCCATAGGTAGACAATCTACACTCACTTTCAAAAGTAGATTAACACGAAGTTTAGAATTAGCGTCTTATTACGAATCCTCATTGGCTATTTTTACATTTGTATCCCCAGAAATTTTCACGAAAAACAAATTTATTCTTTGTACTAAAAAAATTATTGGTAATCTGCGTGTTAACACAAAACTAATTTACATATTTATATATAACGAGAAGTACGTACGCATACGTAATATATTATTTTAATATTACAGGTAAATGAAGAACTAAAGTGATCCGGCCCCATTCTAACGAAACTGAAATGTTCGATGAATTCAACTCAAAATGGCTACTTGTGTCCGCGCAGCGCCATTATAAACTTGAGGGGCGACTACCAACTGCGGCCACATTATCCGAACGCTATATTGTCACTCGGTGTTTATAGTAAGAGACCGTAACTGCCACATTCATACGCTGAGCATCTCAGTGCATGTTACCAACAGGTAAGTATAATGACGTATTAAAATTTCAGTCGACGTGGCTTTAAACTTTCAGCTTTTATGACATGAGCAATGTCGCAGTTACGGGCATGTATGTACTCTTATCAAATAAATAATCACTAATATAATGTACGCCAAAGAGCTATTCCATCTGGGTATACAATAAATGTCGTATTAACAATAAATACTCCTTTAGATTATAGTTACATATATTCCGAATTTCGTCATAGGGTATGTATTTATTTCAGATTTAGTACAAATGGTGAAACTTATTGTAAAGTGCCGCTCATTGTGGAAGTTTTTATAAGTACGACTTCTCAATGTTGTAAAGTTGCAATTGAAGAATGTTTATGACCTTGCTAATTACCTTCGAGTAAGCGCCACATACGAACAAAGTGAAGTTAGCTGTATGTCTGTATAGTAGACAATTTAGTTCCTAAATACTCCATTGCGCAGGAAAACTGCCAACTTTAGACCGGTCATTACGGTGCGTACCCTGTAGTTGTATTAAGACTGACATTTCTATTATATGGGTATTCTTGTATTTCAAGTTTAAATGATCAAATGACACTGTATTCGTACTACGGACTATGAGAGTGCAACAAAAAAGATATTTTTAAATACACAATTAATATTCACATGATACATGTATTTTAAGTCCCTAGCGTGACTCAAAAAGCTATTATTATAAGGGACTAGGTTGGCTTATAGTAGACAATGCTCTTGTAGATATTTACAACAAAAGAAATGTAAATTTCCTTATTATAATAAAATCATTTTGTAACCTAAATACGTTACAAAATTAATACTCTTTTCCTTTCGCTGACGATACAGGCTTACATTTGCGAGCATTAAATATTTACAATTACATCTTACAATTAATTACAACTTAAAGCACTTTCTCGGTGTCATTTATTCCTAGTCTATCGTCGTTGTATTACACGATTTGCTATGTCTCTGACTACAGCCATTTTGTAGATGACGAACTTAATTCCTTTATCCCATGGATTAAAGCTAGCGGCCAACGAGACCAGGAGCGTTCAGTCCGTGTACAATAGGTGGCCACAAAAAGTATTGTATAGGCGGCGCCATTTTGTAAGTGGGTGCCTTTTGATTGGCCCATTCTACTGCATGGGCTACACTGGAGAGATTTGGAACTATAATTTACTGCTTTTAATTTATGGCTGTTGCAACATGGTTCTCCTAGGAGTAGACACTCCAGGTCTCTATTCCCTATTCTAACGTAAGCTAATTGAATAGAGATAATATAATCATTCAGAGTTTATCATTACATCTATTTGCCATAAATCATGTCACTTTGATATTTCGGTAACAATGTGACAGCTCAGGTTTTTTTTAACGTTTGGGGATAGGCAAAAGAGTAGGTGAAAAGTGGATGTCGCCACCCATAAGCAACGCCGATGCCAAGAAATTTTGCACGAGTATGGCCTTTTCTCAAGGGGCTTATGTTTATGTAATTAAATAACTAATATAAGCCGCTGGTAATCGTGTCTGCTGATAAAGGACATTATTTTTTCATAGAATATAATAATACAAATTGGCGATTACATTTAGTTTTAGTAATTATGTTATGTATGATTGAATTTCTATTATTTATGAGAGAAAGCAAGTGTATAAATATGTCTACGTGCCTTTACCTATTATTCAGGCACTAGGGCGTCTAATATCTTAACACTGCTTAATTTTATTCTTTGCAATGCGTTCTTGTCTCCTAGAGATATGTATTTGTAAGCGAATTGTATCGATGTGTCTTCAGATCCAAGATAATAATTATGTACATACTTGAGTTTAAGTACAATTGGAATTTTAAAAAAGATGAAGAAATTAAATAACTGCATGTTTGGCAACTTCCTAGTGTTCTGTGTTTAAATGTATTTTCATTACCTAAATCCTATGATACTTTAATATACCCAGTAGTTTCCATGTAATAGGCGAGTAATGTGTACAATTTATTTTTCAGTGCCAAACACCTTGTGGTGAATTTTTTTCGCATTGTATTGTAATGTTTTAGCATGTAATATCTATAGACTTTGGTTAGGGTTTGTGATTAATTTAACTAATTTATCTTAATGGATCGTTTGTATTGTGATCTGTTAACTCGGAAGTATCAGTACATTCCTTTGTCCCATCTACTTAACAGCCGTTTAGCTTTTAAAACTGTACCTACATGTCTTTTTGACTTGGACCAATAAATTGCATTTTGTTCTGCGACTGTCTGGTAATTATCCCTTCCTTGAGGAGGAAGCCTGTGCTATCGCATTTAAGACTGAAGTTGGGATCCTTTCGTTTCAGGCCTATTATTACGAAGTATTTTATATAATGTATACTTGTCACTTGAGTGAAGTTCGCAATCTTATATAAACGTGAACTTCGTGTGACAACTTCTTTTTATGTTAGTGTACTGTGATACGGCTTTTAGAAATTGGTATAATTATGCTCAACATTTGTTTTTCATTTATTTGATTATGTATTTTCTAACGATTAATTAAAGTCTTAAGTCTATATTTAAATTCTATACATATATACATATATTGATAAAATCGATCACGATCGATTAGTTAACAGACAAAAATTAAATGTTATTTAAGAATAACACTGATGTATGCTAGTCTCCATTAATATAATAATTGTATTTCGTTATAAGAGTAAAAAAATATATATACGTAAGTTCTCTAAAATAGATTCGCGCACTACTCTTCACACTTAGTAATTATTGTATTAATAAGTATTTTATATTAGTGGATGGAGGGCGAATATATTCTTATATAGGGGCCAGCTCTGATTCTCCGTTTAGCACGTTTCCGAAACATAATTAAGCCTCGTATTCTGTATTCACTAGATCGACAAATTTTCTCCCGACATGGCGGGAACATGTCACAGGCACATCGAT
The DNA here is from genome assembly GCA_017140195.1 of Eumaeus atala. NCBI lineage: Eukaryota > Metazoa > Arthropoda > Insecta > Lepidoptera > Lycaenidae > Eumaeus > Eumaeus atala. Next base: position 152,280 of record JAFELO010000708.1, read on the forward strand.
TGACGTCTCGCGACTTGTCCCCGGTAATGTCGCGAGACATTTGTCTCTTAGTGTAAATGAGGCTTTATGTAGATTTTGCTTACTGTTTAGACACAACCCTCACTACTGTGAGGGCTATAACCAATTTTCATGTCTGTGTGTTATATTCGTGTATACTCACTCTGAAAACAGTTGGCTGCTGGGCGTAACTGATGCTCAAATAGGATCGAATTTAATAAGGATATTGGGCGCGACGGGTGATTTGTAAGGCGTTTAGGTATCCATTTAGGATTGATTGTGATTATTGAAATTATAATTTAAAAATATTTGTGTGACGGAATCTGATTGACCAAAATCTGAGCGATTGATGACATTACAATGAAGCCGGTGTTACCCAAAATAACATCATTCTAATTTCCTATCCAGTCTTTGAGTTCGTCTCATCACGCCCCATTAAATATAATTTTTATGCTGAGTTCAGATCAGCCTCCTTTCGCTACATAATTTTGGCCGGTCACTATTAGAACATGAAAATAACCGCAATACCAGAGGTTATACCTTCCTTTACCCCGTCCTCCCATTGGGCCGTCGGACTACAGCAAACGGCATGTAAACGATTCAGTATAATCAGTCTAATTTTGTACTTGTATGTTCCAACCTGCTTATGCTCATCTCTCAGTACTACACTCTATTCCTACTCTTGTCAGTGTTTGTACAAGTAAGGACTAGACTTGAACATTTCGGAATGAATCAACAATAAGATCTCTTGCGTTTACAGTCGAAGAATAGAAGGCGTTATTGCTGTAATGCACTTCAACTGGAAGTTTAGCAAAACCATAGACCAACTTCTAATCATATTACTTCTAGGAAGAGCGTTCTGCCATTGATGAACTATGGCGTCCTAACCACTGCCTTCGTAAAGGCAATCCAGGTCCAATGATGGGACATCCATTTTATTGCTTACAATGATAGTGTTAGTTATCACACAAATGTTCTCCAGTGCATATTTAGTCTAGAATGAGATCAAAGCGCTTTACATTCTAGTCACGCGTTTAAATGTGAATTAGTTTGCAATTGAACTGCGTTTAGAGTGTCACAACCTACTAGTATTATGTGTCTATTGTAGCAATGTGTGTTACATCACTCAGTATACATTTAAACTTGATCATACTGTAGCTTATTCGGTAATAGTTGTAATGTTTCAGTGTAACAGTATTTTGACGTCGTGTACCCCGTACGTACCTCGCTTCAGTCATGTTGGCCACACTTCATTTACTCTGTTTATATATAGGTTCCCCGGCCGCCCTGAGTCCTTTTACGGTTGTAAGTAATAGAATCCAAAGATTGGTTACATGCAGATGACAAGTGTAATACAAATAAAATGTTTTTCTTTACGATATTTGGCTTTTAATTTTAGTGGCGAGCTGCCTCCTTTATGCAGATAATGCAGTACTTTTTGGCTCATGTCCATCTGAGCTACAAACGCTAATCATAATTATGAAGGATTATTGTGAGAATATGGGCTCCTACATTCACTTGGAATGTAAAGAGAGCTAAATTTTGGTATTTTCAAAGCAAAATAACCAGAACGGACGTAAGAGTAGTACGTAGTGTTGCAGAAAGTGAACGAACTTGTATATCTTGGTAGTGCCTTTAGCAGGGATGGAAGGTATACCGTAGGTGTTGAAAAAAAGAGTGTGTGCAGGGAACAGAGTGAACGGCCCATAAGGAAAATTGCTTAAACGCAGTTTTCGGGGTGCCTATCTTGCACTGCATAATTATGTGCTAATCCAAACGTTGTATGGAAGGAAGATTAGGGTATGTCAGAGAGTGCATAAAAGTGGAATCAACGCGGTCGAGATGAGCTCGTTGCGGGAAACATGTGACGTTACCCTCGGCGATCGTGTTCGCAATAGTGAAGTGAGAGTTAGGTATGGAAGTGTCGGTGTAAAAATGAGGAAGGGCACGCTCCGTGCTCGTGGCCATGTAAGGGAATGGTAAGTGAAATATACACAAAACAGATAAAAAATGCGAATGTGTAAGAATGTGGTTACCGTGGAAGACCAAGACTGTCAACCATGATCAGATTGATCGGATACTGTCCGAAGGTGGTGTCAGGAGTTTTCGCAACTGGCTTTGTATGAAGAGAGAGTAATGAACTGGAGGAGGCGAGGCAGGCAGGTACGATCGTGATTTGTGTCACTCCATTCTCTCTGCCTACTCCATTAGGGATCTGTCGTGAAGATTTGTTGTTGTGGACTTCTATGTCTTGATTCTACTATTGTCGAAAATTTATAGTGGCCTATTGGAGGAGAGGAAGAAAGAACAACGCAAAGGAATAGTATGGAGATGTTTATAGTCATCAAAAGACTCCGAATGCTCGTAAGCATCACGATTGTATAAAGTCTCGCCTAATTTATATGTTCACTGATGTTTCGGTCTATTTTGACGGAACTATAAGATCTGAAAAGACGATTCCGACTAGATGGGGCGCTTGGAGTTGGGCCAGACCGTGGGGGTTGGACCTGTAGTTGAGTAATGAATATAACAATTTGAAAATGTTGTACAAGGCAGTGCCATGCTGCATGGCAGCGTAATTGGGTCGGCACCAGACCAGGGAGGTTCGCCTCGCTCTCATGATCGTCAAATTACGTCATAGGTGTTTGCGCAGGCATACGTGCACTTCCATTCCGACGAGACCGGAGAGAAATCAGGTGCAGCACCGGCGGCCTAATGAGCTCTCTGTGGCATGGCCGGGTAATGTCGTATTCTTCCGAACTCCGGACTTGTTAGAAACGGAGAAATCCAAATAACACTTTTTATTTGCTCCTATCCATTTACGAACAACAGAATTGTCCTAGTGACGTATGTCGACGGCGTGCAGAGATCGACGCGCGTGGCAGTCTCGTCTGGACACTCGCTTCCATTTCTCAAAAACTGACCGCGCGCATTGTATTGTATAATTTTCGCTTGCCCTATATCATTGTATTATTATTTCATTAAACTTCACCTTCATTCATAATGGTATTCATTTATCGTCCATTATCATCAATGTGATTCATCATCAATGTGAAATCTGGTAACCTCAGAGACCAGTTGACGAAGCCAGAAGATTCGATCGATCATAAATAGTTCGAGAGGGTACATACAAATTAATATTAATATCGGATCAATTTATTTCATTTCGTATAAAATTAATAAAAATGAATTAGTAGACGTCGATAATATCATGGAAGTATTGTGTGTGGGAGTAAAAGTGCGGACATTTTGGCCGAAGGAACCCGCTTCATGGTTCGCTCAAGTTGCGAGCCAATTTATACGGTCGAGAATAACGACCGACAAAACAATTTTTTTTTTACTTAGTTGCTCAGTTAGAAAACCAATACGCAGCGCAAGTTAAGGATACAATTACAAATCCGCCTGCTATTGACACATTTAAAATTGAAAACTGAGCTAAGGAAACGCCTCTCTGCACCAAAAGAAAAACGTGTCCAATAATTTATAATGCGCGAGCAGCTTGGTGACAGGAAGCCGTACTTTTGGCGCAGACGCAAAGAAATGCAATAAGCCTTGTAGTTTTTCTCCAGAAAAGTCCCAGGGCAGTCAAAAGTAGCGGCCTATGTCTAACCATCAATAAAAGTTCAGCCCGTCTTTTTGGAAACGACCGTTTAAGCAAAATGCCTGACATGTTTTCATGCGGTCAGCAACTAAGACGCCTCGCAAGAGGTTTACTTTTAATCTGGTAGTTGTAAATAACTCAATTATACACTCGGACCGGTAAAATTATACCTCGATGTTGGTCTTCGTCGAGATTACGTATTGAACTTTACCATCGCAGATATTTATCAACCAATCGTAGTAGTAGATTTTTTAGCTTAGTATGGATTACTTGTAGATTGCAAACAAAAGCGATAGATGGACCGTCCTACGCCACTCTCAGTGTAAGCGGTACACTCAGTTCCATCCGACGACATTGCATCAGTTGTTGTTAAGGCTGTCTCAGGTAAAACTGAATTTCACGAGAGCTTCCGTGAATTTCTGGAGATCACTAGTCCTGCAGGTATCCATTATTTAACAGAACTTAATATTCTGCACTATATTAGGACCACTCCTGGACAATCAGTCTTTCACCACGACATTTTGATCCTATACGTAGCCATATGTCGTATCATGTCGATGCGATTGCAAATGAAAGCGGCGATCAAGTGCAATAGCAGCTCTTCCCAGTGCTCTGAGTTTCTTCCACTAGTACCCCTTCGTATGCGCAGCTCCTGGAAGGAAGACGTCCAAGCGTCACCAGCAGAGCTCGTCTATTGTGAGCCATTGCTGTGTGTGCCTGGACGGGCAGTTCTTGTCACCGAAAGATGACCACACCGTAGCAGATGTTAACTTACGCCGGGGCCCACTTCTTGGCATACATCTAGCGAATCGCCATTCTACTTTCCTCGAGATCTGACAAACTGCTCTCATGTATTCGTGCGATAAGACCGATTGCGTGGATCCTAGTAAGACCCTACGCTGGCCCCTCCCAAGGTCATCAAGAAAAAGCTGAAGTACTTGGCACTTAACGTTCCAAGTAGCAAGAGTAACGTCTCCATTGACAGGCTCAAACCAGCACACATGGCGAAAGAAGTGCCTACAACTTTGCACATCGAAAAAATATCGCAAGTGAAGTGCACAAGAAGCGTTCACTCGCTTTTTGTGAACTTCTGAGTCCGATTTCCCGATTTTTATCGACCGCAGTTACGGTCTAGCCAGGGGGAATATGTGGTGAACTCACTTACTAAGCAGGATGATAATGATGAACATCACGCTAATAATGTTTAACATCACTATCTTTTCACTTAGACCAGCTCCTTACATTTATGAATAACATAATCGTCCTAGTGTCGTATTTCGCCGCCGTGCGGAGATCGACGCGCGCCAGTCTCGTTCGGACACTCGCTTCCGATTCTCAAAACTGACCGCGAGCATTGCCCTGTATATTTTTCGCTAGCCATATCATTGTATTATTCATTCAATAAATTTCATCTTCATTCATAATAATATTCATTTATCGTCCATTATCATTAATTAAATTTATCATTTGTGTAAAGTTAACGTAAATTAACCGTGAGTGACTACTGCGAGTACGTGAGGTGGTGGCATCCCGCAGGCTTACCACTGGACTACGATATATCACTCGGCCAAACAATGATTCTACAAGAATTAAATATACTTACGGCATAGGTACCTCATATTACCCAGAGACGTGGGGGCTTCACGTTTATTAATTCAATTCAAGATTGAATTTGGTCAAGATGGCATTTTTTTCATGGTTAAGGGGCAAATCAGAAATCGGAGCTTTTTACGACTACCAACAACCGTGATCATCCGCATAAATACTACGCCGATGCGTTGCCCTTCTTTCCTCGTCCCCTCCAATTCATCGGAAACTCACAAACCGCACGACGTGCGACAACGTAGCAATCACTTTATGGCAGCATCATGTACCCCCCAGGTCGTGCCGACACAAAAGGCTGCAATGCAACATGGTACTGACTAGATGTTGAGATCAGCCCAGTCATGTAATTAAGTACATATAACAGTTAAGGAGACCGATAGAAATAGGAGAGGCGGCATTCAATTTACGTGAAAATGTGACTACTTTTTATCCCTTACATAGCTAGCTACAGCAGAGTTTAAAAATGAATGTTGGTAAACATTGCCACCTACCTGCGAGGACCTATAGATGAGAAGCGTAGCCTCTAAACGAGTACCAGGTGCATTAAAGATGTCCATTTCTGCACGTAGTAGAAAAATAGGAACATAGTGTAGGGCGTAAATATACAGGCTGATCGAGTCATTTTTATTACTGCATGAATACGGCCATTACTCGATTTTGATACAGAGTAACAAAATCGTTTTTTACCCAAAATATCTTACAAGTTACTGAATGCGTTGATATATTAGCCAGGATGCTTGGGCCATTGAAAACAAGGCAGCCGCGTCTGCACCGCACACCAAAGAAAAACTACGGTGACCACAATAAGAAATTTTGGTCTTTTTGAGTATTCTTCGAAGTTACTTTATATGTTTTCTAACTACTTTTTTATTTTCATATTTTTTACGTCTGTGAGTGATAAAAAGTCTCACAGTCAGCTTCTACAATAGCTAGAGATAGCTTTTACATATATTAAAGGAGAGATTATTCCTAAAATTTCATAAAGATTCAACGATCCTAACTGTACGGTATCAGTTTCGCGTCGCTTCAAATATATTAAATATACTCTATTATGTACACAACAGACATAAATATATTATAATAAAACAAGGCAGTTGCTGTAAGGTACATGTTGTGTACACAAGAGGCGTTTTTGTTCCTCCCATACAAACACACAAACAAAATTTTTTTGCACGTTTAATATCGAATGGCAAGGCATTCCTGTTAAATAATTATATCCTTATAATTTGAGAGACCTTCGGCTACATGGGTTCATGTATCTACTGATCTATCTCAGTAGAGGTTAAGGATGAGAAGCAAGTTATCGAGTTTTAGCATTTGTTTAAGAGAACCTATTTACCAATTTCAGGAACATCAGTTCAATGTTTAGGTTTGGGCACAATTAAGATATAGGCTGTAGAATAAGAAACTAAATGACAATATTAATAGCAATTTATTCAATATTAAAAGATAAAATAAAACCACAAATATTGTAGCGTACAACAGGACCGGCTATAGAAATTATATTATTTGCTTGTGCGAGCTTCAGAATTGTTATGAGATAATAAAATGGCGTCGTGCATGACAACATTTAGTAAATTTTATCTGCATCTTTCGCCGGTCCTGCCGAATACACGCAAGCCACCATTCCGATTACAATAATAATACCACATTGTCGTCACGGTAAGCTAACGACCCTAAGCTACCACGAGTGCAACACTTAAATACTTTCGTATTAACCTTTAACTTAACAATAAAAACATTCTTGACAACTCCAATGTAAATTGTTCGTAAAAAATGACAAGTGCATTTCGATTTAAGTTTAAATTTTTACGGACAATTCTCGCTACTTCCATACATTTTTAATAAATATTATCTTAATAAATATGTAATTTATTTTAATAATCTCATATTTGACCGACATCGAAGAACTAGCAAGTAGATACAAACGTTGCGATAACATTAATTCTATGGAACATCCAATATTTTTATTCCTAATCGAGAAAGTGCAAAAATGCTAGCAATGGGAATGTTACGATGATTTGGAAGGACCTCTATTTCTAAGTAAGGTAGAGAGTAAAAATCAGAAAAAATACAATTCACTTTAAAAAGTTACTAATATTTCGATGTGATTTCTACAGTACCCACATGTTAACTTTATAAACCTTACTAAAATTAATAATAAACCGTCGTATTTCGAACACTTGATTAATTGTGAAAGGCAGTGGTAAATAATACATAATAATCACAGGTTCTAAACATAACTCCTGGATATTATACACCTTTCCCGCTAATAATAATAGACAAATAATAAAAAAAGCAGAATATATTATTCATAGCAATAATTTAGGAGGGATCTATTTATATATTGTTTTGAATTAAGCAATTGTAAGCTTAAGACTCATGATATAGTAATTGTGGCGAATTATCAATATACACCTGTGGTTAGCTGGTTTGTCTACCACAATTTGTTGTGGTAGAACTTGACGTCGAAGTAGCCGCGGTCAGTGAGCTGCGAGTCTCGGCGCCATATGGTGGAGCCGGCCGGCGAGGGCGCGCTCACCGCCGATTCTGTTATCGGCTCCACTGACAATGTGGACGGCCTCTCGGCGCTTTTCTGTTTCTCTGCCTCATCTTCGTCTTTAGCCTCAGTATCATCTGATGGTGGCCCAATCTCCTTTCCTGTCGGCTCCGTTTCGGGCACAGGGTCTGGTTTGGAGTTGTTTGGCTCTGGGGTGGTTGCGCCAGATGAACTCCTTTCACAAAATTTATATTTAATAACGGAATTTAGAAAAATATTTTTGTTAAAACTTTCTGTACATGACAAAGCCATCATATTTTTGATTGGTTATTAGAAGCTATTATTTTTACATTAATAATAAATTGAAATATTGGTAAAATAAGAAGATATTAATATGTAAATACCTATGAATAAACGCTTTTATTAGGAGTTAAAATAAATTAATTTAAATAGATCACATTACACGCTGAGAAATAAAACTTCCTTAGTCAAGGATTTACTATTCTGTTTATTGTTATCTTGTTTTCATAATATTAGATGATGATGCCTCTAACACCTGGACACGTGGTGTATAAATCAAGTATAAATGTTTACCCTAAACATAAATTTGAATAATAATAATTTTCGATCGTTTGGTGTTTATGTACTAACTATTTTCTTTACTTGATATTTCATTTGGTACAAATAATTTCTTACTGGCTATAAAATATTAATAATAAGCAAAAAATGAAAAAAAAAAGCAAATATTAACTATCACAGTGCATTACTAAAATAAAAAGTGTGTTTTTAAAGATAATTTTATATTTAACAATTACTTCAAATATTCAATGAAAGCTAGTGTCAATTTGTGTAGTTCTCCTAGTCTAAAAAACAGTCAATACAATGTGGGCCGATAACAAATTTAACAAGCAATTTACTAGCATCCTAATTGCCTTAATTACTACTTTGTGAGAATATAAAGGACTAAAACAAAACTAATTTTGCTATTAAAACGTGACTTGAAAGTATATTGAATATTCTTTTTAATACTTACTAATTATTGTATTTCACTTTTAAAACGATTACTTATGTGGATATCGATTAAATTCATTATCGGCCTATAGTTCGACAATTTTTACGCTTTCTTTTTTCTACGCGCGAATCCAAAGTTAATTAGGGTATAGATCTAATCTAACTATAGTGTTTTTTTTAGTTTAAATTAATATATAATAAAGTTACCAGATATTTGACAAACTGGAAAATAAGACGTTACACACTGTCGACACCAGCATTCTTTTTTCTAAAAGGAATTATCATAATCTTTTATGCCTTAAGCGCACTTACACCACCAGCAGAAGTAACAATAATTTCAAATACTTACACAATAACACATTATGTTAAATTCAAAACACACGCAGAAAAAATCTATAAATACCACAACAGGGTCCACGTAGTGCCCCGATGTGCCCATGTAATGTTTGTCTGTCTTGCTTACGGCGAGGCAGGAGGGTACTAGTTACTATAAATTAATATTCCATAATTTCGTTGTCTGAGGTTTGAAGTCTTATTACAAAACTAGAAGAAGATAAGCTATTTGTTTGCTAAAGGCTGCGCACGTCCTGGACTGTTAGCGATCTGTCACCGGAGACATTAGCATGACGGCAGAGCGTACACACGGAGCCCGATTGACTTGCGCAAACAAACTCGCACAAGTAGTTTTACTGTAATAACAGTAAAACTAATTTTACGGATTTTATCGCGGTTTATTTAGTTGTTTAACAACATACCCTCACTAGAGAACACCTGTTCTTTCCAAGGAATTCTCGTGAGGCTATTTAATATAGAAAAGAATTTCAAAGAGAAAGCTTCCCCCTGCTGAAAGGGTTCCACCCATTGATGAACATAGTCAAACCAGCAACTAAACATGTTCATAACATTTATAAAATAAATACTGTTGGTAATTGGAACAAACAAATAGTTGTTACTGTACGGACACTTATAATTACTTGTGTCATTCGGACATATGAAGTCTTAGTACGTCCGGAACCATGCTTGCTGTTGTGCTTCTAAAAACACGGGCTTGTTAAATATATAAGTAAACCGCGATAAAATTCGTAAAAGAAGTTTTATTATAATGAGTAAAATTCGCAAAAACTAGTGTTCATTTTGCGTTGACACATTTATGTGTGTGGTTGGATCGATCTAATCACAGCCTTTTTGGCTTAAACTCGAATGATAGAAATTTTTAAAATCTTTAGCTACATAATTTATTATAGATTTACATTCTAATTGTGTATGTTCTCTTGATAACAAGGTTTTAAATAGCAGGTACTTTACATTAAGTAGGTAGTACACCTCCAACGTAATAGAAAATAACCCATATCATATTCCTTTGTGTAATTATTGCCTCAATTGAAAATATATTAATATAAATTAATTATTTTAAAAAAGTGGGATCGTAGTAGCATTTTGATTTAAGTTGAGGTTAAAATAAATTAAGTCTAAAACAAGTATTTTAATGCGGACACTGATAGTATTTTATTGTGTAAATTACACTAAAATTAATTTATAATTACATAACAAGACAATGCGCAAAATGCAATACTTTTATTATAGAAAAGGGGGAAAACGAGGAAAAGGAGCGTATTTACGACACATAATTTGTCCACTTAATTACTATATCAATCCGTTGCTCTCCTCCCTTCCCCCAATGGGCCACCGGCTACTCACAGATCGCACGGAAAGCGAAACTGAGATGTCACTTAAAATATGAAAGATGTCAATATAAATTATAACCAATTATATCAAGGGACATAAAACTTAACTAATTTAATATTATCATTGAAAACATTAAAATTTTACTTTCTAACATTAAGAGTACCGATTATTATCTTATTTGGGTGTTCCTTTGTATAATATTGTCAATTCTACGTGGAACAATTATAAATAGTTTGTCAAAATGTTATCTGTGATACGTATCCACATAAATAAATTCAACTAAATAAATACAATAGCTATAATTTTGAAACACAAAATATTCATCTCACATGAGTATGGTGGAACGTGTGTTCAGACGTCTACGGCCCAAGCTGAAAAAAAGCCAAAATAAAAATCTAAAACAAAAGAAAACGTGCAAAACAATATTCAAATAAGTTGTCAGAGTTACCCGTTAGTTTGTTGAAAAGCGATGTCGGCACCATGGATTACCTACGAACAGAGTATGGATTAATATAATAACTATTCCAGCTCCTCGCAAACCACACAAGACGCGACAGTACAGCTGTCACCTTCTCTGTATCATGTGAGCGTAAATTGCAATGCTGCATGCCACTTTCTCTTACTAATAATACTATCTACACGCGGCGCGCTAATGTAATATACCTACACACAAACATACACACACATTCATTAGAATATACATCGAGTTTTGAAGTGGCTCAGATTGTAAAATGTTACAATCTGAGCTATGGAAGAGCTGGATCCTCTAATACACGCATTAAATATGTTTAAAAGAAGGTTCGGGCCACAGTTTATAAGTATGTATTTTTTTATAAAAGAAAATAAAAGATTTATTATTATTTATCATTATTAATCTACTACAGTAATAGAGCTTTCAGACTTTTACGGAATTATTATAATTTCTGAAGATTCTGACCAAGAAATTAGTAGTATTTCTTGTTATAACCCTAAGTACGTTAGTCTGTCTGTCCTGCTAACTAAACCGACTTGCCCGCTGGAACAAAACAACGTAACGCACAAAAAACCTTCGGCCATGATGATAATAGTTAAACTAGCTATTACAAACACTTTCATATCGGGATGCATCGCCCCCATCTGCGGGATGGGGTCGTACCCTCTTGCGAACAGGAACTAAGTCTCGTCGTCAGACGAGCGCTCATAGCAACCCGATGAAGCTGTGTTGGGCTTTTCTTCGCTTCCACAGCAAAAGTTCAGGTCCGAAAAAGGGAGAGAAAAATGTTTTTTTTTCGCCATGTCAACTATTTTAGATATTAAAATACATACTAAACGAAAAACAATGTCTCAACAACCAATACGCACCGTCGCGATGGTCGAATGCGGCTTTGGTGCTGCGAATCTGCCCACACCTGGTGTCACCACGGGCGTCGAATGTCCAGATTTACCGCCATGGCTGCCAATAATGAAATAGTAATCAGAAAGCGTCAATTATAGAATTACATTTTTTCAAAATAGTATGCTTCGACGCCGTGTTTTTCAATTATTTTATCCTAACTTCCAAGAAAGAACTCAATTTTGCGCACCACTTACTCATTTGTAATTGAGCACTACAAAACATAACTTCAAGCCGGTTCACTAATGGGATATGCAAATGGGATATGATAGCAGTTTATTTGGGAGCTAGTCGTGCTAATTGCGGTCACTTCTATCTCTCTCTAGAAGAGTAATGACCTAGCATTGGATATGCCATTTCATTACGTCGTATGTATTGCTTGTGGCGGTAGCGTCTAATTTTTAATATTTTACATTCAATATTATAATGAAATACAATTATACCCTGACGGACAACATTCGTTTCATTATTGTGACAAATATCCATGTTCATTTTAAATCGGTTGCATGTCTCGCGTAACTTTGAAGGCACGTGGGCCGCTAATTGGGAAACACTGTGTTAAAAAAAATTAAAATAAACCATAGAAATTACACATAAATGTTTGCAGCGCATATGCAACATGTCGCGCGTGAAGCGTCCAAAGTGAAAGCCTCATAGAAATGAGTCATAACGACTTAATTACGATGAATAATTACAGAAAAGTACAAGTTCTGTAATTAGTGATTTTATTTTAATTTGTTTTAACTATATTCTTTTATATAATATGGGGGGGGGGGGGCACAAGCTGACGGAGAATTTTGATAACCATCGATTATATAATTTGCGTTGTTTATGTTTAAAATTTAACATATTGCGCCATAAGTAGACAGATTTTAATTCTTAAATGAAATATTCTTTTAATAATAGAATATTATAAAAAAAAACGTCGCGAATGCGACACCATTATTAGATGTGTATCACTCATTAGCCAGTTTTACAGTTAAGGACTGACAATAGTTTAGTGTCGCCATGATATATCTTCCCATGATGTAATGAACTAACGTATTTTTAATTCATCTCCTTAAATGACTACATAACATATATAGTGACAGTCACAAGCTCATATTCCAAAAGAAAACTATCGCATGTATTATAATTTTCTTTTTGGTAAACGTATTTGTGAATGTTAAGAGCACTTGAAATCTTTGACATTGAAATTGTACTTTAATCGACATTTGAGAGAACACGCAAATCGTGAGAAAGTGTACTTATTAATTATTTTATTTATTTTTCTTTTGTCGCCGCTAAGTAATAATTACTAGCTCTTGTGTCGTAAAGTGTTTTATGACTCAACACTTAAACATACGCGGCAGACACGACGTATGACGGCCGGCTGGCTCTGTTGGTAACGTGGCGGGTAGTCCGCGTGTTACACCACAGGTCGCGAGTTCGGAACCCGCCTAGGTCATGGATGTTGGTATATGTATTATATGTATTTCAATAATAGAATCCTTTAATAATAAAATTCCTTAAAGTTATGAAAATCTTAGATACATTTTCGTTGTCTTAAGTACCTGTAAACACAAATGCTTAAATATTCGTACGGAATTTGCATTTCAGATAAATATCCGTTTCCTTTTATTTATATTATTCAAAGTTCGGACATTTAAAGCTATTCAACATAGATTTAGAAAAGTATCAAGATATACAATTAGCGTCTCGAAACCGTACACATTAAAGACGTCAAATTATGCACTTAATAAAAACAACTTAAACAAATGCGCGTAAGGTTGACATTTCAAGGAATTGTGTTTAAATTCTGCACATCCTTTAAATTGAATCTGTATTGTAGAAATGACCTTAAATCATACACGTTACGTTGACAAAACATCTTTATGTACAATCACGGATGCTTTACAATGACAGTTGAATATGAAATCGTGTATCTTGTACTTTTCTAAATCAATGCTGTTCAAGGATATGTTAAGAAGTTAAATAGTATAATAATATTATATAATTGAACTAAATTAATTATTTTGTATCATGAATTAGAGAGATAGAAATACGTTCTTTAATTTGTCGATATGGTCACTGCTGTGGGTATATATGTTCATGAGCTGGTGTAATATCACCCTGAGTCTTCGTGATAATTGAGTTTCTTGCGTAGCAACCGAGGGAAACTCTTTATTCGCTTGGCACACGCAAGGGGTGAATTTCAAAGGGCTGATGATTCACACATTTGTAACAGTTTAGGTAAAACAAGATTTTATAACTGTTTTCAGTTTAAGAAGATTACTACACCTTTGTATGTTAGTACACGATTCAGATTATTAATTTTATATTTACATAATAACAGCCACATACGCATTTACAACACTTTTGTGTTATGGTAGTACACATTGCGTGTTCGGTACACGCAATGTGTACTACCTACCCATTAGATACTACCAAGAAAAAGTAAATTAATAAAATATTTAAGCAAGTACTAGGGTGGATCTAAAAGTTCGTGGCCTAACCTACATGGAGCTATGACATCTTTTTAAATCTACCGTCATTTGTTAGTATGTGTCATATTGATCTATTGTGCACAGTTTCATTCCGATACTGCACAATGTAAATTTTCTGTGATTATTTGTTTGAAGCAATCTGACGCAATTTTCAATAATGGAGAAAACTGAACACCGTGCAGTCATTAAGTACCTCAATAAAAAGGCCCATCACCAAAAGACATCCATCAAGATATGGTGAGCAATTTGAGGGAGTCTGCTTCATCGTATTCCAGTGTCAAGAAGTGGGTAGCTGAGTTTAAGCGCGGTCGTGAGAGCATTCCTAGGAGTGGAAGGCCTACATCCTCTACCACGAAAGGAAACATCGATAAAATTTGTGGTCTCGTACTGGGTGACCGACGTTTGACCATTGGTAAGATAGCTGAGATAACAAACATTAGTTATGGCCGGGTGCAACACATAATAACGGAAGAGTTGGGGTCCCATAAGGTTTCTGCTCGCTGGGTCCCGAGGTTGCCTTCAGCTGAACAAAAACGAGTTCGATACATAATTTCGCGAGACTGTTTGGAACTTTTTGAGACTGATCCCGAGGACTTTTTGTCTAGATTTGTTACCTGAATGAAAAATGAAAGCTGGGTTCACCACCATACTCCTGAATCAAAGCAACAAACCAAACTGTGAAAAAGATCAGACTCCTACACCGAAAAAGGCTATGGTCGTTTTGCCGACTAACAAAGTCATGGCTTCTGTTTTTTGGGATGCGAAGGGCATTATTTTTGTAGATTATTTACCGAAAGGTCCTTTTACGAAGACTCCGGGAAGAAATAAAAGAAAAAAGAAAGTTTTGTATCATCAAGACAATGCACGTGTTCACACTTCGGTTGAAACAATGTCTGTAATCCATGATTGTGGCTACGAATTGCTGCCCCACCCACCTTATTCGCCGGATTTAGCCCCCCCTCGGATCATCATTTATTTCCAAATTTAAAAAAAAACATTTGGGTGGCTCGAAACTTTCGACCAAAGATGAGGTGATAGTCGCAGTAAACGATTATTTCGCCGAACTTCCGGAATGTTTTTTTTTCGAGGGGATAAACAAGTTTCAGGTCAGGTGGAAGAAGTGTGTTGAACTAGATGGAAACTATGTCGAAAAATAAAAATAAATTTAGATCCACTTTTCTTTCATTTTCTTGGTCGGGCTTAGAACTTTTCGATCCACCCTCGTTTTATATTATTTAATATGTGGTTGATCGTAGTTGAAGTGGTTTTTAATAATAAGTGTGTTGCGGTCCTCTAGGCCCTTGTCTGCAAATAAAACTTTATTTCAAATTGATCGATATGTCTGTAGATTATATCAGTATATCCGGTAGCTTCGAGAATTTTCGCCATAATTGGACCATTTTTTGGCTACCCTAGCAACATACATATTACACAACAAAGTCCGCAAAAGCCGTCTGTCATACAGACAGATGATCGATTTTCCCGAAATATTCTGCACGGACTTTCATGTGGGTCTAACTAAACGACAGAGCGATTCCCGGGGATGATAAATATAACAGCGTTGATTGTTATTCACGGGCGAAGCCGGTGCGGATATGTAGTATTGTTTAAAAAAACCCCCAAACGCTGTCTGTTTGTATACGATCGATTTTCTCAAAATATCCTCGTGCGGGTTTTCGTGCGGGTGTCATAATGGGTACAGCGATTGCCTTGGAAGGTAAGTGTACCTATAGTTTGTTAAGGTAGCAAGCCGTCAAGCGTTATAAGGAACCGGGACGTTATTTAGTATACAATAATACAACAATTACTTCACGTCAGTTAAAGTATTGAAGAAGTCTGGCGAGACGGCGAAGTTGTTGTTCTGTCGGAGTAAGCGATCAATTCCGTAGCCCCGGCGGAGGAACTGTTCCATCTTCGCGGACGGCCCGTCGATGGCGAGCTCTTGAGGAGCAACGCCGTTGTCCTAAAGTAAATTAATGGTATCAAATGGATTGCATATAGGAACTACTTCTTACTTAAACAACTTTGTAAGAGGTACCTCTCGCTCTAACAATACTGGTGTCAAGTGATGACAACGAAGTTTTCGAGTCCGATGATCCATGCCTATATATTATACACAGAGTACAAAAGCCATAGACAGACACGTAACTGCGAGTGTCCATGACAATTAATAGAAAAGGAAGATGAGAAATACACTGATATATCTTTGTCTCGCTTGTGCAGAGAAATTTTCATGGCGCGTTATACGCATAAAGAGACAGTTAAGCCAGATTCGCTATCTCTTTCGTCATTGACGGACGCGTTTTAGGTTATCTTATCTCTCTGGGCCCATGGCGACGGTAGTCAGGGGCTCCGTTACGTCCAATGCTCGCACGGTATGTCTGAGCCGTAACCAAGAGCCACGGGTTTTGTTTGTTTTCGTGGCCTGTGAAGTGGGACCTGGGGAACACTCACCTCTCTCAAAATATCAGCGCGGAAGAGGGCACGATTGTGTCGTGTTTCGTGTGAGTGTAAGTTCCGGATAGCCCGGCCCTGCTAGAATACAGAATTTCCTGTGTTGAAGACGACGTCGACATCGAGCCACAGCATTATACGGGGTTCAAGGGAGAAAACACATCTCTCGTCAACATAAATGAACAATATTAAACAACCATCCATACTTAAGAATAACCAACGAAACTCTGATAAGAAGTAAGATATTACTGATGGAACATGATGATATAAAAGAAAATTGCATTATTTAAAGATATGCGCTTAGTTGAGTAATCTGCCACATGTCACGTGCGGTCCTCATATGTCACATTTGTTTTGTATTTAATTTGTTCCAGTCGATATACATAGTGAATGTTACAGATCCAGGTAACTATAAACATGAATTGATAATCAAAATATAGCAATGAGTCTTTGGTCAGAATGCATCATTACTATCACTTTAGACTACCGATATAGAAAACGGTCCATAGTAAACACGTAAGGTCCTGCACCTAATTTTTAAGACATCAAAGTAGGAAAGAAAGAGAAATGCGTAGACTTTTGAGTGTGGGAAGGACAACACGTCTGAATAACCACTATGGGGATGTTTCTGAACGTCGATTGCAAGGGGAAGGTTCTGACTGTAGTGATGAAAAAATGTTTCATACTTGCAACATGTGATCGAAGAGTATCTTCCCGTATCCGTGACGCTGTCGGTCCTTCTGCACATAGAAGTCGAGCACGCACAGCGGCTCCACCTCGTGCACCTTCACCTGTTCGTCAAACAGGAACAGGTGCTTGCGTCCAATTTTCAGCAGCCCTATCACTTCGCCCTTCCCACTGTAACATAAAAGTAATAATTAACAAATGGTCCTCATGTTGTAACAACATTCCTAAATAATGCGCGACAGAATAAGTAAACCAATCGGCATGAGCTTGAAGCGACGCCTCCGCCTACAATATCGTGTTTAGTGCGGACTGTGACAGTCATTAAGGACAACTAAGGTTGATAGATCAAACATTAAGGCAGTGCTTTGAAACAAATACATAATCGTAAAAATAAAATCGCATGCGTCATAAATGTCGGGAATGTGAAAATTCGAAGGAATCGTGAAAAATAAAATTAAAAATATTACGTAATCTATAGTAAAAAAGGTGTTTTAAATGACACAAAAACATACACAATCAATATATTAAAAAAACAATATAGCAAAAGGAGTTAATGTTTGTTCGCTTCAGCTCGAAATATTTTAATAGGTCAATTTCTATACCCTCCACTCTGCTATATACGTCAGCAGTCAGCACCCAAGCAGGGTCGAGACTAAATTAAAAGTATTTTCTAGAGGCTGGCACGAGTGTCGCTGGCTTTACTTACAAATTGCTATCTGGCGCACAGCTTTTAATTTAATTGGATAGTTTCTATGGCGGTTCAATATTTTAGCCCTCTATAATAGGTACACGTTAATTATGTTCAAGGACGACGTATGCGTTATGTAATATGAAGAAGTATTAATATAATTTGATTTTTTGCCAGCTCGGGTATGTATATTAGCTAAGTCATCGATACAAGCATGATACTTATTTGTTATTTTAAAATATCGCAATGTCACTAACGCTTACAAATAAAAAAATTAAAGGACAAAAAAACCGGAGGGCCAAGATTTTAAATGTGTCCCGACTGTTTTCAGTTATTAGGAGTTATTTTGTTTTTTCTTTTAATATATTTTTTAAATATATATTTTTTAGTTACTGTTAAATTGAAACTATAGGTTACATACATTTTTGTATTCCTCATGTTAATCTTCAAAGTTTTATACTCGACTTGGTGAATTAGGTGACGAAAAAAAATAGACTTCACGTTTTAGTGCCAAAAATCTGCAATTTTCGGCACTAAGACGTTTTTTTCTATTTTTTAAAGTACCACTTGGCACTTGCGTAATCAAGACGATTCTCACAACGGCTCACATGTGTTAATCTGTTAAGTCACTTAGGCCGTGGGATGTAACACAGAAACCGACATACATACATACAAACTCGCAAAAACTCTGCGTCAGACGGGGTAGAGTAGTCAGCGACTGGAAATAGGAATTGGTATGTCGAGAATGCAGCCTTCGTTGCTGATGGATCGTGGCAACTCAGAATATGAGGGGCCGCCTTTTAGGAATAGTTCTTTCGAAAAACAAACGAGCAATAAAAAACTTCATTCGCAAAAATTCGAAATGCAATTAAGCATGGTATTGCTTTGAGAGGACAGTTCATGCTATTTATTCTCTTGTGAACTGTAGTGACAATCCATATATAAATGTAGTGACAGTAATTCTTAGACTACATAGACAATGCCAGCACGATAACATTCACAGCACATAACACATTAACATTCTAAATAAATTGGAAGTTTTAATTTAAAATTTAAACATATTTTGTCGCATCTGCAATAATTATCCATAAAGTATGTTGGATCTACCCTCTAACAAATTCATACTAATATTATAAATGCGAAATTTTGTCGGTCTAACGGTCTGTTACGCTTTCACGGCTTAACCACTTTCGAGATTTGGTAGATTTTGATGAAATTTGGAAGGCACATAATTAAAAACCAGAGTTCAAAAATAGATTACCTTCTTTTTACAAAAAATCGGGATTGGCTTTTATAAAAAAAGCATTAGATGAAATGTGGGCGAAAGTTTGTGTGAAATTCAAAAATACGTACCAACTACGTAGATGAATATAGCTGGTAAAATAATAAATTATTACAATGAAACAAACACAATAGGATTCGATGCTAAGAGACTGACAACATCATTGGACAATTGCTCAACGAAATGTATGTAAAAAAATAAGAAAGAGTAAATGGTGTTGATCTCAATTTTACCTATTACAAAATTAATATTGCAGAACCAAGTCAAAATTCACTCATTACTATATCTATGTTACAATACCTGTCGATGTGATGTCGAGGGCGATAACTGTGAAATCTGACGTACTGACACAACGGGACAAGTGCTGAAGGTGTTAGGGGAACGGTGAAGGGCATAACATTCCAGCGATATATATATATATGGATACAAGTGCTTATTTGAATTTTGCATTCAGTATACTAAACCGTAAACTATAACATAGAAACACAATAAAGGCGGCAAAGCATTAGACGCCAAGTGTGCGTTTAATGAATGCCTACGCGTTATGCTGGCTGATTTAAGCGTAAAGAATTTGTCGGGGCACGTCACAGATGATGAAACATTCAGAATGCATGGTTACGCTTACCCGAATATCAGATTGAACTAGAAATTTGCATTGGTGGAAATGGTTTTTTTATCTATGGAGAAATTTTCTCAGTAGGTCAATCTAAGACTTAAAATAAAACATATTCACATATTCTCGCCAGTTACCTAAGTGGACAGAGAGTGCGAAATAATTACATAAATTATTTTATTGAAGTAAACAGGAACTACGAAAAGTGTGATCGGCGAACGGAAGTCAAGTTTCATTCACCTAAGTGAACAGCCCTTTTGTTCAGCCTTATCATTTTTTTAAATGTTAACCCTTTACAATGGCAACGAATTCAATTGTGATAAGAGGGCAAGGTATATGCGTAACAATCCTGCGAATGTCCATGGGCGTCGGTAGTCATCAAAAGGCATTTTCGATTTCTCGTTTTCCCCCTAATGCTATAAAAAAAACAAATTCGAAAAAGGAGGAGGTTCATTGTTGCGTATAACCACGTATTAAAGACGTCACGATGTCTCTCATGGACTAGCGTCTTGATATGGATTAGTGTTAGAAACCGAAACTGTTTTAATCGAGCCCTTGCAACTGTGGAAAGTAACTTCTTCACATAGTATACTGTATTGTCGCTTATATTGTATATTACGTATATACTTTTCACATAGCATATTATATTATCGCTTATATTGTATATTACGTATATATTTTTCATATGGTATATTGTAGCTTTCTGTTGTAACACGTGACTTTTTGGTAACTCAACCCAACTCTATGTGAGTTGGGTTGAGTCTTTACAAGGAAGTTTTAAGTATGAAAAACTCGACAAAACCAGCTAGTTACAAAAACCAAGCTGCATTGTAGCTAAATTTGGGCACGGTGTGAGTAGTGGCTCATAGAGGAGGAAGCGAGCGGCTGCAAAATTTCTATGCTGATATTTTTGGGCGTCAGTCAAAACTGTCGACTTCTCGTTTGGCCCAGTATACTGTTAAAAAGAAAAGAATACAAGCTAACGCGTAAAAATTACAGACATAGGAAGTTTTAATGCTAATTTTATGCGATTAATTTTGTCTCGTTCCCATAAAGCCAATCCATCGTGCAATTTCTTTATATAGAACAGGGGGGGAAAACGAGAGCGTTGCCCCTCCCCTCAATGGGCTATCGGCTATTCACAAACCGCACGAAGCTCGACACTAATGATGTTGACTTTACGTCGGTATTATGTCACAACATATCACATAATGACAGAGCGGTGGTGTACAACATATACATATATACATCTATGTTAAATCATTATACCATACCATTCCTGCTGAAGGGCTAGAAGCCATAAGCGACTAACAAAAAAATAATTAAATACAAACTATTGACCAAAAAGTTTTAATGCTCAAGAAATTAATAAATTCAATTTTTTCTTGACCAACTTTCAAATGGGATTCTAGCTGTGTGGTTTGTCAGACCAGTGGCCGATTGGAGGTTGCCCTCCCTTACTCCACCCTTTCGTAAATTACTCCCTCCTCGTAAGGGAGGGCAACGCATTCGCATGACAGCAATAATTGCGACTGCGATATCTCGTCTGCCCCATAGAGGGCACATTATATTGTGTAGACGATATAAAAGAAATGTCAGTGACAAATCCTCCTGACCCTTAAACTGACAAAAGTGTAGTGTAAATTTTTACATGCACAAAACATTCGCGAAAATGTCTAAGAGACTGTCTCTTCTGTTATTACCATGGCGTATGAGCACAGTAAATTTATCACATCTGCAGTTATGGGTACATATTAACCAATGAACATCGTTCATTAAGCGAATTAGGCCTGTTTTATACATCAGACAGTAAGTTGTGTGTACATGGAATTAATTGGAATGACTACAATGTAGGACACTTGCTTTAATGAATTTAACCATACTTGTTCGTGTATTTAAAACTAGCAGGTTACTAGTGGCAGGCAACTAGAGGTTTTGCTCGCGTAATTGTATCATAGAGGGTAACCTTCCTCATGGACGCCGCTATCATAAACATAAATATTTTTTATGACTTGTACTTTCAGAGATTGGCGCGTTCGAACAAACGAAAAACGGCTTTATTATTTTAGTACCAGCTATCCGACACACGTTGCACTATCATAGTTACAGAATTTGATATCATTGTAACGTGTATTATTGTGAATAAAAAACGTTTTAACATTTTAAAAGAGAAATGACCAGAAGTCAGAAGTCAATGATATAGTGTTGGAGCAAGTGAATGAATTTGTAAATCTTGGTGGTGATTTAAGCAGGGCTGGAAAAACGGCAATGTCGAATATCACGTTAATTTTTAGTATTTACACTTTTTTCACAATCGAACTTCAGAATAACAGCTGGGAAGCATATTTTTTCTCCAAGGCAAGGAGAACTGAAATATATTCCGGTCATACTTTACATGTTGTATAGTTGTTGCAATTTTTTAAAGTTGTAATTGCCGGCTCGCTTGCCCAGTGGCAGTTAGAAAAAACTGCTTCCATTTTTCTTTTGTGAGCAAAACTTAATTAATTACTTACGTATACTATTTTATAACTGAATAAGTGCGACATTCGAGCAATCTAAATCATTTGGTGACTACCTACGTCAATTAACATCCTTTCCACCTTTATTTATTCCTCACAAAATCCGAAACCGCACAAAACGCGCCCGCATGACAGTCATCACTTTTAAGGCGGTATCATGAAAGCGAGAACCTCCTTTCTTCCTCCGATTTTGCAGCCCAATTGGGCTGCAATGAATATAATGTACCATCCTATACCAAGTCATGCATAGCTATATCATATTATGTATAACCTAATGTCGTTTGCATTGAGCCAAACAGGCAGACGTTCAAGAGACGAGGGAAATGACTATAAGTGCAACGATGACATCATGGCAATAATAGCAATTTACAAGCCCTTTAAGCATTCTGAGTATTTCGCACAGAAAACTCTCGAAATTTTATTGTATCCAAAGTGAACTTACTTTTGTTCGAGTCAAGTGAAATGGAAGCATTTAATTTCTTTACTTATACAAATTTAAATTCTATATAAGTATACAAAACCTAACCTAAAGACTTCTTCCTTCCATCATCAGTTTAGTGACATGAAATGATGACTTTCAAATGCAAATGTTAAAATAAAACTAGAAAATTTACATATAATATTATATGTAACAGTTAGGTTAAGATCGCCCTGAATTACTTCAAGGTCCCACAATCACACCATGATTTGTGAGACGATGGGATTACTTCGAGAGTATATACCCTTTCAAACAAAAACAAAATATAGCTTCGAAAAACGGTCTACACTTGACGGGTGCAATGGCGTAACATAAAAAAATATATATACAATAATAATATCGAATTGTAAACCTACTATTTGGAAGTCGCTTGAATTGTTTGCGATTTTCGGCTGATGTATATTTACTTAATCGAAATTACTTTATCGCCTTTCTAAAAGCAAACGAACGGTTAGACGGCTGCCGAAATTTGAAGCGTAACATGCAATCGTTCTTAATACATCTCCGCAATGCAGATGTTACGTTATACACGCCTATGTTATAAAAAAGCACATAAAATATTAGGGCTTTTATATTAAAAGTATAGGCGTTTATATCCAACTATAACATTAAGTAGATTGAAGTATGACCTGACGCGCTTCGACGTCCAAGTTAGAAGAAGTATCGATTAAGGGCCTAAAACGGCTAGAGTAGGGGACATAGACATGAAATCCGTGGTTTATCATGCAACCCTATGCATTTAATGTAACTACTAAATTATGTTATAATTATGTTAACGACTCATCGCATT
>JAFELO010000709.1:1214-11425 GCA_017140195.1 Eumaeus atala
TATATATATATATATATATATATATACTTAGTCCATTTCATGTTTTGTTCTACGGGTAAAATATTGTCAAAGTTTGTGTCAAATTTATATAGATTTTTCACACTGTTTTGAAAAATCAACTCTAAATCATGACTGTATGTAAGGTTAACTTCAGTGTCCGACCGAACATTCCGTTTCAGCTTCGGTTTCGGTTGAATAAAAACGGTGTTAGTTTCAGTTTCATTGATCAACCTGCCGAAAGTATGACCAAAACCCAAGATGTGTTTATGTGTTTGGGAGTTCTTGTGCGTTGAATTCCATCTAAACGACGAAGACATTTTCGCCTGACTTACGTTTGTAGTTCGTTTAGATAATGTTGTGAATTTTCAAGTAGATTTATTTTAAATTTATGAGCGTGATTCAACACAAAAAATAATATTTTATAAAAAGTATTAAAATATAACGATATACATGTATCGATTAACGCATCTTATAGTGGAGTCATGTTACAAAAACGTTTACATGGGTTACTAACGAAACACGTTTTTGGTTAATTCAATTTACAAATATAATATCCAAACAAACATGAGTTAGAGAATTGGCAGTTACTATTTTTCTTTAATGGTTTTAATATTATGAATTCAAAAATATGAGTTTCAAACTGCATTTTAATACCTACTAATCCACTAAGATATGCAAGTTCAAAAGGTATCTGACCTGCCCGTTTTGTAAAATTAATATTTAATTATTGTTTTATGATTCCAACCACCCTTAAACTTAAATCGAGAGGTCTTTATTGTTTCCCAATATTTTTTTTCTCTTAGATGTGGTATAATTATGTTGATCATCAAGAAGTGAAAATATCTAATACTGCATATCTTTTCGCGCCTTCACTGGTGCTGGGTGGGGTCCAGTGGTGTGTGGGCCTCGCAGCACATCGTAGTACCGGATTCCCACAAAAACCACCGCGAATGCCATCAGCACCGCGTTTGGTGAGGTGCCCGGAACAGCAAATCATTGGGGCACCTCGATGGCTATTCAGCTCCCTAACGCCACCTCCACAGATGGGGTTGTCCGCACCACAGGATAACTCCACCAACTTTGGGACAGTGCGACGGGGCGAGGTTCCCATGCTCGCCCATTGCTCCGTGCGCAATAGCGCCGACTCATTGTATTTTGCTCTTTTGTCCCCCCTACTTATGAGAGGGGTACAAAGAGCGCTTCCTCCTCCTGCTCTTTAATCCCCTCTTCCTATAAGAGGGTTACAAAGAGCATGCACCGCTTCGGTTCAATTAGCTCTGCCCAAGGTGTCTCGGATCATACCACGCTACTGAGCCCCACCGCCACGACAAGGCTTGAACCATGGCGAGGAAGACTGCATATCTATCTATGTTTTTTTATAAAAAACATAAAGATTTATCGTTCTTTGAGAAACGACTGTGATCAGAAAAACTGAAACTGAAGATCACACGACAGAACTAAAACTTCTTTAGTTATACGAAACGTAACAGTGAGTAAGGGAAAGTTTCATGATGTATTGCAGAGGAATGGGGCCGGCACGAGCAACGACCAGGGATACCTTCTCTCACTCACACAATACCTGAGTAAAGCGACAGTTATGTGAGTAGACGATAGCCTATGAAAGTTATAGAGGAACAGAGGACGACGTATTGGCTTAACTAGTATGGGGATGTTTATGGGCATCGGTGGTTATCAAAAAGCTACGACTGAACGTCTATGGGGTACAAACAAGCACTCGTATAACATGAAAGTATATAAGAAAGAAAGAAAATGTGTGTCGCAAGAGAGAGACCTCTTGCCTGTACAGTCTATTACTTCTGTGTCTATTACTTCTGTGTTCACTAACTTATATGTTTCTCTTTAGTGCACCTCGCTCCACCACACTATTCGTTACGCTCTCATGGCGCATTTACCAGCTTACTCAACAAGTTAATTTACTACTATATATTTTTAAGTAAAACATCTTTACATACGCATGATTTCTGAAGTAAGCTGGTGAATGCGTGATGAGGGCGTTAAGGACGTTGCGTCTACATTTCCCTCAATAAATTATTCTTGTGAGGAAGTTTCGGTTTTGGTTTCGGTTGCCGAAATTCAGTTTCGGTTTCATTCGGAAAACCAATGTCGGTCGGACACTAGTTGAGTTAGCAAAAAAAAAAAATCATTTCGTATCTACAACTTACCTACAACTACATAATATGTAAAACCGAGGACGATTTAGAATGTATGAAAGCGAGTATCTTTGTATATACGTAAACCAAAGACTACAAATCTAAGAATAATATTATGATGACAAGTTGAATATGATCCAAACTAAACTTACTAGCCACATCTGTTTCTGTTCATACATTGTAAATTAGTAAAATTTAAATTGCTCCTTCTTTGTTGCAGCATTTAAAAATATTTTTTCCACGGTGTATGGACCATCTAAATAACATTAAATTATTTTTTTTTGTATTCGTTCATAATTTTTTCATATAAGAATATCAACTATAAATATACCAACCAATTTCATACCACTGCGTACTCGGGATGCCTGTGTCAGTTCTGGCGGCAGTTATGGCTTCCCTCAAGCTTATTGGTATTACTACACCCATACATGTAGCGGGCTCTCCTGTTGCTGTAACAAAAGAGATAAAATGAAAAAAAAAAATATCACCATTATAAATAATTTTCACTTTGTATTCTTATTTATGTTTTACCTTTCGCACCAAGTGCTCTTGGAGTACTAAATGATCCTTTGCGGAAATATATCCTGAAGTCTTGTGGTATATCTCTAGCTTGTGGGACGTGGTACTCCCATGTACGATCAGTTAGTACTTCTCCCGTATCAGGTTGGTAAACCGTTTCCTCAACAGTCCAGTATCCCACACCCATAATAAAAGCGCCTTCCACCTAAATCAGTAGGTGCATAATCGTATATTTTGACGGTGATATAATTTCAATATTGTAGTCATTTATAAGTCTAACATATTTTACTCTGTCGTCGATAATAGGAGATAAGCGGTAAAAACTGATTTTTTTTAGAAGACCAATGTGTAAATAATACTTAGCAACAATTGATATTTCCTTAACGAGGATATAAGCCCTGTGACTAGAATAATCTAAATAGGTAAAAAAGATAAGTGATTGGTCACATTATTATGCCAAAAAGTTATTGGAGCCTAAGAAATAGTGCTTTGCAAAAACATTGTGATGACGCTAGATATTAGCGACTTTATTCAACTAACTTTATTAAACTAATATAATAACTAATTTTATTAAAAGCTACGGATTTACCAGTCCCTATTTATTCAATATTCAAATTACAATTTATTTCCTATTTGATCAACATAAGATTAATATTTTTCATTTTATTTAATTTATTCGATATGACACACGGCTCCCTATATTTAAATAAGTTTATAAATAAATTATTAAAAGCAAACATAAATTAAAGGGAGTGTCTACACTTCGTTTACATGTGTACAATTTAAAATAGTAGGATTGCATTAATCAATCATTTCAACGAAATTGTCGCTTATGCCCTGTGATACATATTAAATATAAATACGAGTGTGCTTTAGAGGACACTACCGTAGTAAAACTTTTTTAGCGACAGCAAACTTAGACTAGAACAAGTAAGAAAATAGGTGCTTGCAACTCTTTATTTAATAATACAGGAATGTACA
This sequence comes from Eumaeus atala, assembly GCA_017140195.1. Taxonomy (NCBI): domain Eukaryota; kingdom Metazoa; phylum Arthropoda; class Insecta; order Lepidoptera; family Lycaenidae; genus Eumaeus; species Eumaeus atala. The sequence continues at coordinate 4,886 of JAFELO010000709.1, forward strand.
CAACGGAGTTTTCTATATCTTCCTCGCAACGTTCTTGTCACGCATCATCAGTAACCGGCCTGCTCCTCCAGACAATGATGTGTAAATAAGGTTAACTTCAAACACTTTCTATAGTCAATTCTAAGTTATAAGTTTACTGACGCTAGTTATAGCTTTGAAGACACAAAAAGAAAGGCATTTGCGAAGCACCTGATTTTGAGGTTGGATATGGGCTATATAGTTATGAAAAAGATCCGGCTGACCTCTTATGCTATGAAAAAAACATACCTGACCAACGTCGAGATAGGGATTTACACTGCGGCCTACGTCTTCAATCAGATCCACTCTAATAATTTCATGTTGACCAGTTAATACATCTATTTCAACTTCAGCAAGTGTTACTCCATAAATTTGATACTGTTGCACATCAGTTGAGCTTACATATCCATGTGTTTGTAAATCTATGTCAGCATTAAAGGCCGCTGTAATAAGAACGTCAAAAGTTGGATAACCTAAACTGGCCCTGAGCGGAGCCAATCGGGCTAATAGTTCTTCACAACATTTTTGAACACCAATTCCCACATTTTGAGATGTAATACTCCCTCCAGATGTGTAACAATTAGGTGCTATCACAGTATCATTTGGCTTTATTTGAATTTTATCCACCGATATATTTAATATAAAACGCATATTTGTATGGCTTTAGTATTAATTCCTTGGCCCATTTCTGCTCCGCCGTGTGTTATTACTACAGTAGCATCTGAGTGACAAACTGCTAAGTTAACTTCCAGATTTTGAAAGCCGACGGGGGTCCACCTCATGAAAGTACATCTCAGTCCTCGTTTTCTCCATCGATTTTCTCTGTTGAACTTATTGACCTCCTCCTTCCGTTTATCGTATTCTCCTCTTTCTCTAATAGTGTCAGACATTTCCTGAATAGCACTGTGTTGAGTTCTGTCTAAATTAGCTAGTCTAACGTCTAAAGGATCCATACCCAATTCGTAAGCAATTTGTTCCAGTATCATTTCAGCCGTCGTGATATGTTCCAATGTTCCTTAAATTAGTTTTGATTAAAATAATATATTGACATTATAATTTTTTTTTGCAATAAACACTTTTACAAAAGTTGGTCTGCAGGTGTGGTCTAGTACTTTTGTACCAAAAATAAGTTACGAACTAAATAAACTACCACTAATAACTTGATTAGATAGTGCCCTCGATACCTCTTAAGAAATGCCATTTCTGGAAAGTATATGTTACTTCCTGAAACGTATTATTTTTGGAACGTCAAAGTATATTGACGCGATGTATATGAATATTTATTTTTTTTATATTAAGGAGGAACTAAAGTTAGGTAAAAGTAACATTACAATAATATTAAAACAGTGACGATAAAGCAAGCTTGAGATAGCGTCCCACTGGTAGAAACAATAAGTAAATTAAAAGTAAAAAACTTATTATACATGCAGACTGAGCGCTAACGCAGTAGTGTATTTATTATACATTCCGTCAAAAATAGAATTCGAGGAAAATTCAATTACTTATTAAAGAAATTTTTTTTCTCACATGCGCACAGTTAGTGTTAAAGAGATCTAGATTGATTACTAATATGATGAATGATAACAATATTTAAATAACCAAAAAATATTTTATTTCCTTTATTTTGGTTTGTAGTGTCGTCAAAACTGTCATATTCATTTTATCTCCTTTATTTTGTAGTATAGTGGTTTTCGTCACGGTCGGTTTAGTTAGTGACCCCTTAACTTACATGACTCATAGGTGGGCGGGGGTTGTCATAACAAAGAAAAGAGAAGCTAAGCGTAGACTTAGCAAAAGCCTTTGATTGGGTTTGACACAAAGCTATTCTTTCCAAGCCGGCTTTTGAAATTCTCGTGAAATTATGCGACAGAATTAACATTTGCTATTTTTGACAGTCATATTTTCGACCATAACCTTAATGCTCCTGAGCATTAAAGGAGAGCAGCACCGGAACAGATTTGTGTCTGATTCGAGTCTTTGTTATCAAAAGTCCCGGAATGGGGCAGACTAAATTCAGTAAATTTTACCCCAAGTCACAAGTTTGTGTGTTTACCACTAAGAGATATTCGTAATCGTCTTCGTCTCCTCGGTTTCAAAATACATCCCTAATGGCCTCAGTTAGCGTCGGAATACATAGTGCCGAAATCTTGAGTAACGTTCAGTCCTTGGATATGCTAAATTAGCATCCCAGGAGCCATCTTATAGGCTAAAACTTTACAAAGTGCAGATCCAAACGCACATGGAATACTGCTCTCACCTTTGGGCTGGAGCCTCGCATTGTAAGCTTATTCCATTCACCGTATTCACGCAGAGAGATTCGAATCTTCGATAACCAAGGTCTTTCCAACCAGCTAGTTAGACTTGCGTAGAGATGTCGGTTCACTATGCATATTAGTATTAAATAGTGTAACTTCTATCGCATTTATCATGGGGAGTGTTCAGAGAAATTGATCAGACTAATTCCTGCAGCTGAGCTTTATAACAGAACTTAGCGTCCGGGCGCTTTAATCGCAATCTTTTCACGCGCACTACTTATAAGCTGTATTATTATTTATTATCACTTAATGCTTTATTTGGTATAAAACCCTAGAACCACTTAACCCACTTAAGCGTATTATCTCGCTCACGGTGTACACTCTCACGTTATATATCACGTGTTGACACATGCTGACGTTCACATTGACGTATGCGAAACATACTACAACTCAGATATACACCGGTGAGACAACAACACACACCTATGACTACCTACGATCTGAATGAATTCATTAGAGGAGGGAGAAATCCCATTAGTAATTGCGATTTGCCTAGCTCAAATAATACTGTAACGGTAAGCTTAGGTTTTCTAAGACAACCGTGCATAGGTCTTTCCACCGCCAGGTAGGGAGAGAAACAGGAGCGGGGTAGGGAGGATAAGAAACTTGTAATGTTGCGAGATGTCCCTGACATAAGAGTTGGTGTAGGACGGGCCCCTCGGTCCCACTGGCCATGATAATAAAAATTAAAGTATCCATTGCAAACACTGTCAAATCGGCATGTATTTTTCTAATCTGCAAGAGAGGGTGTCGGTCACCCTGTCGACCGCAAACGTAGTAGCGTCCCCTGAGGAGCAGGCAGTCATTGCTATGTGATGAACCTGTATTGAACTATTCTTCGCTTGGAAGCTACATAATATCAGGTATAGAATGAAGGCAATTATAGTTTTAAATCAATTATTGCACACGTTTAAAAAATATATATTAAAAATACTCGTCATCCTTGTTTTCAAATTCGTCTGTAGTATATTTATAAGAACGTTTCATCTTTATTAAATTCTACGGACAATATTATATTAATGTATCAAAGGGTACTTACCAGGAGATCGAAACCACGTGTTAGAAGCTAGATCGGTAGTATTATTGTACGCAGTATAGTTCCAAGGTCCCCTGTTGTAGCAATTGTAGTATGCATCCATACCGTAAACCAGAAAGTTTTCATTTACAACATACCCATTGTCTGTGTATATCGTAAAATTGAGATATTGAGTCTCACCTCGTTCATTTACACCCACCTACAATGGCGTCTGTCTAAGTATCAGTTTTACATTAATAACAGTCTTATACATTAAATAAAAAGATAATTATAGAAAGTAGTTACTTGATATTTGTATTTTACTTAAATATGTTTTTAAGACAAATCAAACAAGCTCAGACATTATAGGATTGATATATTTTACTAAAAACGAAGCGTAAGAGGGAACACGGTGCATAACGCTCGCGCGAGTGTCTTTTATCGTCGCTGGGCTCGAAAAGGTTCCGAATGCTTGTATGCCAAATATTCTATAACAAAAGTATCAGATCATATGATTTTTACCTGGAAATCAGTGGAATTTGGCAGTCTTTTTCCCACTGATCTCAAATTTGTTCTCATCGACTGTATAAATCTGCAAGGGCGGTTAAGCTTGTACACAATAAGATTGCAAGCCACAGCTTGTTGAGTAGCTCTAGAAAGTTTAATGCCATATGAACCGCCGAGTCGACGAACAAATACGTCGATTCTACAATGAAACTATAATTATATAAAAAACGTAGAAAAACTATAATTATATATAATATACAAGACAGAGATGTGTTCTCTGTTCTGGTTCAAAATTGACGCTTTAAAATGTGATAATAAATTTATTGTTTTAAGATTGGTGACTAAAATATGCCATAAGTATATCTGATATCGGTGTGGTGTAGACGATGTGATAGGCACAAATTTTATATATTTTACTTGTCCCGATATTTACGTTATTTCTGATATCCATACCGGTGATAATATCAGAACCGGTAAAGATTACACGGTCCAAGAAAACAGCCTTTAAAGTTGTAACTCTATATTAGCGAGATCTATTAATTCCGATGAATCGTATGAGTGTTAGTATTATAGAAAATCAATTACAAATATGACGTATTGTGCCGATTTAAATTATTTCTAAGACATTGTCATTTTAATCATTTAAACTTTCATGTAACTTACAAGGGTAGTTATTTTTTATTCACAAAATATGGCGGTATCTTCTGTTGTAGGAATTAGTGGTAGAGTAGGTAATTAATCACTTATACATTTTTTGTTTATGTGTTGATGTGAATTAATATTAATACCTATTTCAATCCACTTTTAATACTGTTGAAGTCATTTTCTGAACTGCGTCCGTCCACTGAGTAGAAGAATAAACTCGTATTCCTTCTTCCGTTGGATGTGAAAAACATACTAAAGTTTCCATACTAAAGTGGTATTGATGATAAATTGTTTTTTCACCCGTAATACCTTTTTGGACATTTGGGCCTACTCTCGTTGCTGGTATGTTTATATAAAAAGTGTTTCTAGATGGAATCCGTTTTGAAACTTTCACATCTATTACTGGTTTCCTTACATCGGTATAAGTAACATGTACTAATTTAGTTGCAATTTGTGCTAGGCTTTCTGTTTCAGCTACAATTATACCCAACGGTTGGTTGAAATATTTTACATTACCGTCGCATAAAAACTCTTCGTTGGATGTAAAGGTTGTAATATATTTTAAGTCAACAGGTGTATAAATGTTAGCACCTGGTAAGTCAGCTGCAGTGTAAAATGCTAACACACCAGGACGTTTCTGAAAACAAGTACATTCTTAGCCTACATATATTCGATCATTGAAATGATTTATTATTTACTGTGGGTTATTGCGTTTGATTTCAATTATTACGTTAACTAACACTATTAATGTAATGTAATTAAAATTTGAATTATACTGTAAGCGTGTAAAGTAAGTGTGTGAGGAAATTTTTGTTTTCCTCGACAAAAATGATGATAAGTTTTAACTAACGATGATGTACGTTAACTTAGAACACACGCAGGCGCTCTGCGGGTTTGTTTAGTAAAATTAAGCAACGAAAACATTTTAGTAAAATTGTTTAATGTTGCTTATAGTACTATATTAATATTCAAGGGAATGAAATGGCCCATTGCTGCATGGGGAGTACGCCAGGGTACTAAGATCGTCGGGCAGTGATTGTCATTTAACACCCGCGTCGTTTACTATTCTTTAGCGATAACTATTTAAGTCCCGCTGCAACGGGAATTAAACGCATTATTTCACGCTGTGTGTGAAGTTATCGCACGCGATAATACCAGTAAATATTTTTTCATGCTCATTATAACCGAGGACAACGAATGCAAAAAAATAACAAATATATTCATCGATCATACATACCAAGGCTTTGCTTGGATCTATTTTCACAATTTTACCTAAAGGCACTGTTGTCAGGACAAAGCATCCGTACACTTCTCCGGGCAGTGTAGGAATGTCTTCAGAGTATTTTGCTTCACCAGCACACTGCAACTAGTAAAACAATTGTATTTAATTGTCTTGAAATTGTGTATAGTGTGGAGATTAGATGTCCATCATTTATTGATGTACGTGTAAGAAACAATGAAGAAAACTGCACTTTTACATGCATAATATTGTGTAGTAGAATGGTATTTCAAATTACCCGCTGTTAATGTAGTAAGTGTTCTTATACCGGCGTATGATGCTGAAACAGTTCGGTATAGACGGATATAATGGATAACCAACATGTTGGTATATGCTGGCTCAGCAAAAAGTATTATAGATTTGAATGACAACAAAGCATTTTTATATTGGTGTATTTGTCTATGCTTGGGACCTAGTGATAAACATAACGAAGTCAAAAACTAAACATAACACCACAAAGTAGCAAGATATAGTAAGTACCACAAGGTGATTCAATCGGAACGACTAAATAATTGTAATTCTTCGGGTCCTTTTAATAACTTGTGCTGGACATCTCCTATATCACGTGAACATGGTTGCTTCTGGAAGGTCAGGATGTTTAAATAATAAAGCAAATCGCGTTTAAATCCGCAAACGTAGTCTTATAATAGAATTTTGTTTTGTTTAATTATGTGTGTAAAATAAGTTAATGAATATAACTTTAGTCAGGATGTCAAGGTAATAAATTATAAGTAAAAATGATAACATCAGCAAAATAGCCC
>JAFELO010000709.1:17422-34192 GCA_017140195.1 Eumaeus atala
TGGGTCTTTGTAATTTGTAGGAAGGTATCAAAGGAAGTTTTGAATTTTTTTCTAATGCTTTGTGAGATAGTTGCCTTTATGGTGGTATAAAATATCTCCCCCATCTAATTTTTGAGCTACGGGATGAAAAATTGTAAAAATTTTAATTATATAACGAAACTTAATTTAGGCAAAATTGTTTTAGTATTTTTTTATAGAATGGGGGGCAAACGAGAATTTGGAGCCTTTTTTCGACTACCGACGCATCAACATAAGTACTATACCGATGCGTTGCCCTCCTATCCCCACTCCATACTGTGAATATCCGGTGACCCATTGGTCACCGGATATTCACAATACACACGTAATGTGACACCGAAGATGTCACTTTATGGTGGTATTATGAGAGCGTTAGTGCCCCGTTAGTGTCGGCCCAATTCCGCTGCAATGCAGCTTGACACTACCTCGTGCTGTTATTTTAAGAGGAATGGTATTATTTTTGTTGGCTGCTACGGCATCCTTCATAGGTGAGTCCCATTTGCTCTAAACCCGTTTTTTTTTCCTTCATTTAGCCGTGACATTTAGTAGTATATCTTGTTTTAAATGTATTAATGTGATGGTAATTAGATTTTACGTTTTCAGCCTGGTAGATCTTTATATACTACAAAACGATGTCACCTAAAGCTGTCTGTCTGTTAGTAACCGATTTCCTCAACATCAATTTAGAGGATTTTCAAGTCGTATCAACCACTTTCCAAAACCAAATTTCCAGTTCTATTAGTGTACAATTTGTTATAGTAACAAGACGGTCGCCACTGTTATTCATGGGCGGAACCGGGCGGACCGCTGATATTTTATATTCTTGGAATCGTCGTTTAAAACCCAAAATTTTGATATCCCACTTTAAGTATTTGGTAAGAAAAAAATATGAGTAATTTGTGTTCAAAGTCAAGGATTTCGTTACTTTATTTTTTTCTTTATTTACCCCATGGTCTCACGTCGCCAAGACGAATCTCATGATGTATTTAGCGTAAAATCTGTCAAACCGTTATTATATCTACATACATATGCTCAAAACATATTACTCTCCTTCTGACACAGTCGGGCGGAAAAGTGAGTGACAAAAAGCACTTGATAAAAATATAGTTTCTACAATCTATACTGAGACTATCCCTTTAGTTTAAAAAATACGGTTAGTGGTTATTTTTTATTTGTCTTGTCAATTTTATCATCTAAGGTTGATTCTAATATTCATAATTGATAAAATAAATATGCATCAAAGGTTATTTTTATTGTTAATTTCAGAAATGCGTAACAGTACCGTAGAAAAATGTTTGGTGGATGTGTCCCTTGTTGTGGCACCAAAACAATGGGGCGGTGTAACAACATCAATTTCCAGCCTACGGACAACTGTTGGAAAAGATAAAATCCTACTAATATTTTTTGTTAGGTCCAAAATCCTCAGCTAAGTAGTTTCACATTTTCGTTTCGTCATATAACTGCACATTTCTATTACGTTCTATATCTCTATTACGTCTATGGTTCTGATGGGACTAGCCATTATACTATTTGAATTTGCTGTTATGGAAATGTGAATCATAACAAGCGCATTTTATGTAAAATAAATTAGTATTTTCCCAAATGAAGTCACTTAAGAGTGAATACTGGGGCTAGACACTGAAAGGCGTACAAAGCCATATATGGGGTCGTTTTAAGAATTTTTATTAAATGATGCCATATTGGTTTGTCTTCCTTTGGTTTTAAATAAACACATTTAAAAAAAATCTTTCCCTTATTAAATAATTTAATTCGTGTTATTGATGAATATACCATTAATTATATTATGCACTGGTCTTAGAATACACATAATAATGGTACTTCATAGCTTATTATCGAGATCAAAGAAGATCATCGACAAATCTAAGATGTATAGAAGTGATTAAATAAGAATGTCGATGCAATAAAATTAATAGTTGTTGCAGTTCTAGTAACCGCTAACGGCCAATTACTAACACAGCAATTAATCATTACTTACTAAAACATTACTATGAAATGTAAATTTCTATGATTTGATAAATACTATGGTCATTAAATATTAGTCTGCCTTTTTATTGTATTTCTTATGAATTTGACAAAAAAAATAATTAATCAAAAAAATTTCGCTGTATGCATAATGTTTTATATAAAAATATTACCTGAATGCTTCACGCCATTGACAGTAAAAGCCACCCTATCCATTTCTATGACTAATCAACACTTGTGCGTTGTTAGTAGAGACGATACCGATGCAGAAGTAGGCCCCGCCTGCTTCACTATTGCATACTATTAACAAAGTACAGTCGACGAAAAATATATATACTTTTTTAATGTAATCATTACCAGACTCTTTTGTACGAATTTTTTTTATCAATATGCTATTTTCATTTTCGGAGTTTACACATTGAGAGGCGATTTAGGGCGGGCGGTGTGTAAAAATTATAACCCTTTACCGATATTGCGTCTCCCTTCACTTCAACTTCATGTTCGTTTGAGTATACACCAATCACGTTTCATAGGAGGTAGTACCGCTCTGCACTGCAAGTGATTCGGGCCGGCACGATCAGGTAACAATTAACTGCTGAAATGTGCTGTTAAACAATTAACAACTGCATAATTCGTGACAGCTAGGCGTGCGGTTTTTGAGTTTTTTTTTTTTTCTAATTTTATATCTCAGTTACATGTTTGAAGTACCTTCCCATTGATAATTCTGTTGTGTAAAATTATACTACACCATCCTATTCCGTCTCTTCTTCTTATTTCTTCCACCCTTTAAGTTATAAAATTGATACATGATAATGCACATCAAGGAAATCCTGATTAATTACATCAAAATAGGATAGATATGGACCCCACCATGGTTAAAACCTTGTCGTGTAAAAATTTTGCGGTGGGGTTCAGTAGCCTGGGGTGATCCGAGACACCTTGGGCGAAGCCAATTGAACTGAGGAGGCGGCGGCTCTTAGTATCCCTCCTATAAGAAGAGGGAACAAAAGAGCAAGAGGAGGTGCCGCTTTTTGTACACCTCTTATAAGAAGAGGGGACAAAAGAACAAAAGTTGGCGGCGCTTTTGCGCACGGGGCAAGGGGCGAGGATGGGAACTTCAACCCATCACACTGTCCAAAAATCAGTGGATTTGTCCTGTGGTGCGGGACAACCCCATCTGTGGAGGTGGCGTCGGTCCCTTCATGTCTTGTCGTCGACGTGCCCTGATGGTTTGTTGTTCCAGGGCACCTCACCAAAGGCGGCACTGGTGACACTCTCGGTGGTTTTTCACTCAGCACTTTTTAATGTGCCGCGAGCCCCACACACGACTCTGGACCCCACCCAGGACCAGTTAAGGCGTGTAAATGCGTTGCCCTGCGTCGACAAAAAAGGGATAGATATGGGCGACAGAACATTTTCAAAACCGTTACTGATGCGTACGTAAACTTCGAAAAGACCACGAGTGGTTGGTAGACCACGGGTGGTAGGTAATTACTTCAAGGCATCATGTGGGATAGATATAGCGAAGAGGAGTTGGATCCAGGTAGGGCGCCGGCCGATCTATCTTAAAAGTGAGAATTTAGGTATGTGAGTACGTACGCGTAACTGAAAGAGCGCGGGTATTTCGTTATGTTGGTACTAAAGATCCCGAGGGACACTAAGAGGCACGTCATCCAGCATATCGTTCATCACACTGTTGAGAATGTTTGAATATAATTCACCCAATGGTGAATCGTCAACTCACGTCAACTCATTGTCCAAAATACCGGTCCACACACTTACGCTGAGCCTGTGTTAGTAAAAGGCCTGTCGCGTCACATGGGCCCCCACGTTGCAGTGCTCTTTGTTTATTGTACACAGTGAAAATACCTGAATTTTTGGTAAAAGTAGCTTCATCGGTAAATAAGGCATGTCCAATGGTCAGGTTAGTAAAAGTTACTTGAGCTAATCTTACATAACTATCTGGGTGTATCCTTCCCATCTGCGAGGAGGGCCTTTCACCCTAGCGACTATAATTTCATCTGAAACGTCGCCCGACATATCTTATAGTAACGATGAAACTGCACTGGACACTTCCGTTAGCACAGAGAAGTCAAAGACAAGACTTACTTTAGCAAACCAAACACCTGACACTTGAATATATTTTTTCTTTTGTTTTACTTAAGATCTATCTTCAAATATAAAAAAAGGAAATAAAAATTCTTAATCATTATTGTAGTGTTGGAATAGATGATATAAGTACCTAAGTACTGAAGTCAAACACAATCAATTAGCTAGCCCTCTAGCACAATGTTTTAACAAATTATTAATAAGTGGAACATTTACATACACACAGAAAACCGGATATAAACACCAATTCATAAATCTGTAGTTCAAACAGATCCAGTTCACTACCGAGATTTTTCTGTATTGCCAGTCTTATATAAATTATGAGAAAAAGTGTTATACACTAGATTACATACACAAAAACAATTAATTTAATCTCCGAACAGCGATATGGTTTTAGGCCAAGAATAGTACACTTTTTGTGATAATTGACTTGTCCACTGAAATGAACATAGAACAAAGTGTTTTGGAATATTTCTACATTTCAAGAAAGCGTTTTATAAGCCACAAATTTCTTTTGGAAAAGCTAGAAAACGTGCATACGTTTTTGCCATTACGCTTTGTCACGTCAGACGCCTGTCAACCGCTTTAAAAGTTTTGGAATTTTGTGTGACTAATAGATATCAAGTGCTTAAAATTAGATCCTATCAAAGTAAGTAGGTACTCGCCTGTAATATGTTTGGTTCCACAAGCATCTATATTAGGGCCATTCCTTTGTTTAATTTACATAAATAATATCCAAGAACTACGTCTATATGTTAATATAACATATAATTCTATATAAATGTCAGCCGTCTTTTCTGATTTGAACAGTTCATACAATTCCTATCCGCCAAGTTCAAGAAATTTTTAACTTGAGATACCTGGTTTCAAAGGAATCTCATAACACTGAAGACTTCAGAAACAAGCAACATAATTCTTTTATAGCTGGACCTGAGATAATATGCGTGTGTGGCGATATTACTTTAGCTGTTATTTATGTATGTAGATACATACTAAGATTAAACAACGTACAGCTAGAACATAAATGCAGTGAAAATGCCACAGATTAATGATAGACAGTAATATAATATCCTAGTATAGCCCAAAAGAACATATTAGCAAAAAAATATTGTAGATCGCTGGCTCTATTCAGAAATTAGCCCGGTGTATTCCACACGAACTGCCTTATACCATATATAATACACTAATAGAACCTCACTTAAAATATTTAATTGAAGTCCTACAAACAACATGAAACAAACTAATCAAAATTCTCTTCTGTAATCCTTTTCGAACAAATAGCACAAAAAATTATAAGAAAATTAATATAATGATTGTTTTACAACTTCATGTACATAACTAGCTGACCCGGCGAACTTCGCACGGCCTAACAGACAATGAATATCGTGTTACCCTTTAGCTGAACTAATTAAGCTAAATGAGCCAAATTATTGTTTAAAATAAATGTTTCAAACTTCGGATGAAAAACTGTGTACTACAAAATCCGGCGCATTAAACTTTACAGCAGCTTTCTGCAAGTAATATTTTGCTAAATATTTTATTAGATGTCATAAACTAGATAACTAGATATTATGAAAAAGATTGATGATACGAAAGAATCCCAGCTAGGCGTTTTGTCATCAACATTTCGTGCCATTTGTCAGTTTCCAGTGGTTCATTATAGGGAAGCCGGGCAGCACGACTCCATTTAGTAGTGGCAAAATGGTAGGACCTAATTGTACTTATTAAGAGCTTATAGTTAATGCTGCTTGGCACTGCATCTGAATGTGTCTTCAGCAACAGTATTCAATCAGAGAAGGAGGGGAAAACTGCTATGTTCAGCTGTTACATCCAATAGTGTGCATCACGCATTCTGGCAAGAATTCTATTCATAAATTAAACCGCCTTAAACATGTGGACCAAAGTAGTCGAGAAAAACCTGGTCCCGTTATAGGAAACTGGATACCCATATTACAAGTTGTACAGAGATTGTGGCAAATATCAAGCTGAAAAAGTGTTAAAATAATGAAGCCTCCGTACATAAATTCTGATGCGATAGAATTTTTTTGGACAACTTCGCGTTTATAATACTAAAGTCAATAACCCAACTTGACACAATTTAGTTGCATCTTTTAAGTCTTTGCTCATAACAGGATTCATAAAGTTTCATCACACATCATGCAATTGCGAAAATGATGACAGTTATCAACGTTTAACAATGAGATCGCTATTTTAATATCAAGGAGATACGGTACCTCTGTCCTTTTGACAGTGCAATAGGAAATATATATGGTGATATGGACAGGTCCACTGTAAATACGTATTCTTTTCCATAGGAAGCTCTATTTTGTCTATTCGACTTTGTGGACTTAGAGGAAGATTCCTTTTTTATTTTTCCAAAATGACATGTTAATGGAAAATAAATGATTTTTTTTCTATTATAATTTCAATGTAATAAATAAGAACAATATTTTTTGATTATTTTTCTTTCATATTACCTAATAAAATAAAAAATAACAATAAATGATTTTTTATTTTTATTCAGCATTTATCTTGTATTCTTTTAGAGAAGCTGAAGGAAAAGTGTATCGCTTTCTTGTTTTCTTTTTATTCTTTCCCTATATAGCATAGATATTCTTATACAGCCTTAACGGATATCATAATCGGTGCCGATACTGATATTGGGGCAAGTAAAATGTATGATATGTATAAAGACCTTTCTCGTTGTCCGCTCTGATATCCTTTATCGAAATATGTCCATTTCAAACACTTTTTCCTGCCCCAACATCGGTATCGGCGCCCAAAGTAATATATATTTTTTCTTTTTCAGGTTCCTTTCTTGGGGGAGCCTCAACTCCTAGAGAACGCTTCCCCTGATGGTGGGTAGGGGAGTGCTCACCCAGGTGTCACGCCTCGGGGGTAGTAGTCAAATAAAATAGCTGCCTCGGACAAAGAGGCCGGAGTAGAACACTCCGTTACAAAAAACAAGCAACAAGTTTCTTAAAAATATTGGTAATCTGTACGGGGATCATATCTTTAGCCTGGAGTACACAATATGAAGGAAGAAGCAAGCAAATATCAAGCTAATAGCCTATGGCAGCAAATGAAGCAAGGTGTTATGAAAATTTACACTAGTCAGTAGTTAAACAACTAAATTTATACTTGTTCAAATTTGAATTTGTATACTTTATTTAAAATAAGTAGTTACATTTTGAATTTTTATTTTGTTTGATGTTTAGGAAGTAAAGACACCAGGAACCAATCATGCCACCAAACGGATAACAGTGAAAAATATGAAGATTACTAAAGTGTGGCAAGACATCAGACCACTGAAAGCTTTAAATATATCAAACTACTCTTCGGCGCGTATTATAAATGCAATATATTATATACCATTTATCTACCTACCTAATACAAAAGTTAAGCGTAACACAAATCATTTCTTTGGCTGGCCGTTAGTACGGCAGGTTGTGCGTCTGAATACTATATACTATGTATGAGTATATATAGTTTGTAAGTAAGATTGATGCGTTTTTAATGTGTAGTTGGAAGAGGCTTCTCAGATGAGTCTATGGGAACGAATATCTCGATTCTGTGCGCTGAAGATCACCGTCATTTGACTATCTGCCAAGTAGGAGCGCTAAATTTCTTCGGTCACATTGTGCGTTCAGCCCAGTCGTTTATACCATATTATGGAAGTTGTCGGTGGGTTTCACACTGCGTGTACCATACAGCGCGTCATCATTAACAAAAATACTGTCTGGATCTTGGAAGGACCATCAAAGAATAAGAAAAATATTTTACCCATTTTCAGCATCAAATTAAAAAATATCTGTTTATACATGTAATAAAAGTGTAGAAGGTGTTAAGGCCATAAGGTCTCAATATATAGACCTTGAAATATTTATATTCAAGGGGTCTCCATGCAAGTAACATATACAAGCCAAATATATGATTTTTAATTTGTGTAGGCCTGTCTGTCTGTCGTTAGTTTGTTGTTCGGTTATCATACAGAAACTGCCAGCGGGATTTTGATGAAACCTTTTGGTTGTATAGATATTAGTCCTCGACAACTTATAGGCTAAAAAGTATTGTAAAGTTCTGAATATATGATATAGAAAGCTAACAGCCCATCGAAAAGTCATAAGTGACACGAATATAATGCTTTGAGAAAAGTTATTCAACGTGATGAATACTTTCTATTTGCTGCATAAAAATCGAAGCGCTGGAACAACTGCAGCGAGACACTAACAGCCCAACTAAACGATAGGAGACAAGGATATAACTCTCTGAGAATAGTTGTTTATCGTGATGAAAATTTTCCAGTTAAGGCGTGGTCTTGTATCACTACACCGTAAAAGGAGAAAAATACATAAATATAAGTTATTTTAATCAAACTAACAAAAGAAAAACGAACTAATGTTATTTATAGTTCATGTTATAAAAAATATTGCATAGACACGCAAAGTTACGTTTGTTAAGTTTATATTTAAGTGCATAAACACTTAAATATAAACTTAACAGACGTAACTTGCGATGCTCGTACATCACATTTAAATGGAATCATGGTACACGACTCGGACTTGCATTTGGCAGTTTTTTTTATAATTGAACATATTAAGATGATAAAATAAGTTCGTATTAAAATATTAACGTATTGCTCTCTTTAGTAGTATAGCAGTTACATCTAAGCCATATGACAAATGACAATGAGAAATCCGCCTGCAGTACAGCGGTACTCTTACAAGTAAAATATACTGAAATAGGTGAAGTCGATTATTAAAAATATTCACAAGCAAAATGGAAAGTTCGGTAAAGAAAACGTATTTACCATAGGGACACAATACGAGCCCAACAAAGGTCCCCTAAATGACAATATTTTCTTTAACAGCCGTCGTTTTCGCGAGTCACGCGTCTATTGAAATATTCATTCACTCCCACTTGGCTTCAGATAATTTTCCTCCTGTATTCACCGTTGTAAATTACATTCGAGTCCAATTTGGAATGACAATGGGGTCATGAGCCTATGTCACGCTTCGTAAAATCTTGATAAACTTTGACAGCGAACATATATACGTATTAAGAGGTAGCGCCATTCTTGAACTGCTCTTGATACGGACCGATGCATGTGACTTCGTGGCTCATGCGATACCGTCATAAAGATACAAGTGAACTTGTGACAGCCCGGTGGACTATTGGTAAATGAGGTACAAGAATACGTATCTGCATAACCTCTAATTCCCCGTTAGCATGACACTTTATTAAGGCATGTAAAAAATATACATTCGCATAACGGTGCTTTTTTAACAACACCGCCATATAAACAAATATATGGTTGCATTTGTAACAGCGCCGGCATATAAACAAATGTATTGTGGCATTTGTAACAACGCCGTCATATAAACAAATGTATGGTTGCATTTGTAACAGCACCGACGTGTAAACAAATGTAGGGTTGCATTTGTAACAGCGCCGTCATTTAAACAAATTCATTGGCGCCTTTTTGATGGCACCGTCGTATAAACAAATGTTTATATGACGTTTTAAATGGGCGTTCTTTTCCAAGGCAAGTGTTATTGAGATTACGGTAATTGTAATTGAATTTTGAAGTTCATACTGTTTAAACCTGAAAATGTGAATGTATTATCAATGTACCTTTTTTTAGGTCTCCGGGTATTCTAGGGATCCAGAGATATGTTCTTTTGGGCCAGAAATCCTCTGACATGCGTCAGACATGGCCAGCACGCTTTCACTTAGACGTAGCCGGATTATTACTCCAAAAGACTATTCAATTAGAACACAGAGCTTCGACGCATGGGTGATTGTACGACTTATCGTATCTTCCATCTTTACATAATGTTAGGTACATATTGTGTAAAGTTTTCATAACTTTATATTTAATATCTCTATATTTAACTCTACATATTTTAAAAAATCCTCGAAATCTACTAGACGGATTTCCATTCAGTTTTCGCCCATAGATAGAGCGATTCCCAAGTAAGGAATCAATGTATAATTTGTCAAGGTAACATGAAGGAAGTGTTATTCACAGGCGAAGTCAGGGCGGATCGCTAGTTGTTAATTAATAACTGCTGCGCCACGTTAAACTTTGTTGAAACGATTCATTTAATGTCATATACATTGGTTCAGTTGACAGTTGTTTGTTCTAGAAATGAACTGTAATAGCAAATATATCTGCATCGCCAACTACATTGGGTGCTACTAAAAAAAGAAAAATAAATGTAGATACTCGCTTTACCTTACTGCAAATCTTCTAGCTACTACTTGAAGACCTTCAAATTGAGAGCATCGCCGTTTCATATTTGCAGCTATCCTCTCATAATAAACACAGAAAATAGAGGGATTACACCCTCCATTTTCTTCAATTACTTCAATATTCTTTTCGACGGGGCGGTTTCGGCAGCACCTGGGATGACAGAGCAGCCCTATTTAGGGCGCTCAGCCTAGGAGGGGACTAGAAAAGGTGCCCTAAAAAATCCTGAAAGGTGGTAGTAACCGCGGCTGCCATCGCATCACATTAAGACCTGGTCGACGCAACAGAAAATATTAATGCAACATGAAACCATGACATTTGGCACATGAACAAAAGCGCAAGAACGCTTATCGACCGAAATGGAAAAATCCGCCGCGAGCGCAAAACAGCTATACATCCTGGTGAAATTTACCGCTATAATGTGGATGTATATATAATGCATCTTGCCGATGAAGGACAGCTGGTTGAAGTTGGAACACTTTCCTCTGGGAACACCAACACTAAAACCTCGTCGGTCCGGGGTAGGGCTTGCCATTAAAACGCAATTTGCGAAGCGTCTCCACGAGTGTCCTGTGCACATTTCGAGCACGTTTTGCCAGTACGTCTTCACCTGGATTCTGACAAGTACCTTAATATCATCGGTGTTATCTTAGACAAATAAGGACAAATTCTATGAGGAATTATCTCAATGTCTTAACAACATAAACACCAAAGAGCAGATCTTGCTGCTAGGTGCTTTCAATGCCAGAGTTGGTCGGGATTATGAGGCTAAGTCTGGGGTTCTGGGAAGACACGGAGTAGGTAACATGAACAGCAATGGTCAGTTACTGTTCAGTCTTTGTGCTCAATACAACCTTGCGATATCGAACACCATAAGCACAAGACAGCGGCTAAAAGGTTCCAAGGCTAGGGAGAAATATGCTGAAGCCATATCGGGAAAGCTGTTGCCTGTAAATCAGACGGATTATATCATTTCTGCTTGGAGAAATTTGTCTGGTTACCTCATGAAAACCGCTACAGCTACATTATGCACAAAGGATTGGCGTAGCGTAGACAGGTTCGATTATAATGACGAGGTTCTCGGAGCAGCGCTCGAAAAATATCGAGATCTCTTGCGACAGTATAGTAGAAGAGGGGGAAGCATTACATTGGTCAAAGCTAGTGATCAAGAATTGCGCAAGCTCTCCCGAAATATAAAAGAAAAAATTTTTTCTTTCTGCAGTGGCTTGCTAATTCGAACCAGCTTAGGTAATTTTATTGTGAGGTTCGTAAGCTTATTGGTATGTCCTATCAAGCAAAGGTACCGTTGAATTCTTTGGATCGCTTACACCTCCTCACTAGCAGGGATGATGTACTGAAACGTTGTGCAGAGTATTTCAACATTTTTCTTAACGTGATCGATATCAGCTGATCTCCAAAGCGACAGCTTAATTCCTCAACTTCCCTTACCTATTGAGCTGGTTGATCAACTGAGGTTTGATGACGTTGTCACTGCCATCAGGCAGCAGCAAAATAAGCGGGCGGTATGCATTGACCATGTAACAAATGAGCTACTAAAATACGGTGGTATGGAGTTGCACAGGTCGGTATGGAAACTCTTTGTTCGAATGTGGGAGGAAGAGCGAGTCCCAAACGATTTTGAAGTATCTTGCATTAGTGCCCAGAAAAAGAACAAGGGTGACCGATCCGACTGTGAGTCGTATCGTGGTACACTACTCTCAGCCCCTGGTAACGTCTTTGCGAGAATTATATTGAACCGCAAAAAGAACCTGTCAGAAAGTTATCTACTTAAACCCAGTCTGGCTTCCGACCTGACACATCACATGATGACATGAGGCACATGTGAAGCTATTTTCTCAGTGCGTCAAATTCAAAAGAGAAGTAGAGAACAAGGACGACATCTGTATCTTTGCTTTGTTGACTTAGAGAAAGCAAAGCAAGGCACAGTGTGCCTCGGGAAGCTCTCTGGGTGGTACTTGGAAAGCTAGGATGCGAGAAGTTTGTGAGACTTCTGCGACTCCTGTATGACAATATGCAGTGCTGCGTCTCAGTGGATGGCGAACAGTCAGTTTTTCCCCGTTCTGATCACAGAGATCATGTATGCTGATGACTTGTGCTTTTTGGCAGAATACCTGGGTGGCCTGTAACAGCTGGTGTCTGTCTTCCACCAAGCATGCTGCAAGTTCGCTCTAAAGATCAATTCCAAAAAGACCGAAGTAGTCTCCTTAGACACACATGGTAGTGAGATACTAAGAATAAAACTTGACGAGGAAGTGCTGAGTCAGGTAGATAGGTTTTCTTTACTCGGAAAACACTATAACATCTAAGTGAGACCTTGACGCTGAGATCAACAACAGGATCAGTGTTGCAGCTGCACCTTTCGGGAAGCTGTGTTCTAGGGTCTTCCGCTCGCACGAACGAAAGCTAGCTACTAAGGTTTCGGTGTACATGGCGATCGTACTGCCGGGCCTTGTCCATTCCTCTAAGACCTGGTGTGTGTGTCGTCACCATATATGTACGCTGGATGGATTTCACCTAAAATGCCTTCGTATAATCATGAAAATCAGATGGTTCGACAGAGTGCACGATACCGAATAATTATACAAGTATTTACGCGATTGGTTTCTCAATCCAAATTAGCCCATTATTGCGGTGCCACAGAGGCACAAATATAGATAAATGAATGACATGTGCAAGTTTTGATTTGCAAAAGGTATTGAACCAACCGTATGGAAGTAAAACGGCTTTACATTATAGTCACAAAATAGCTGTTTACAATTTCACCATCTATGAGATTGGTACACAGTTTATATTTTGTTATATCTAGTCCGAAGTTGATGTACACAGAATAACAGGTTTAGAAGAAACGATAACCCCAGGATCAGTTAGACCCTTGGTCAGATGGCTTATTCCAAGCTCGGAGGACAAAAACTTTTCACTCTCTATTCTACGCAATCGCTTCAGTAACCGTTTGCGTACTTGAGCTGCGAAAGTCTCGGATATTAAGTATTAGTTTACGGATTCGCTTTGAAAGAAGCTTAACATCGGCAGACGTAACGTTTTCGTGTGCTCTGCGTTCCCTCATAAGTCCAAGTCTCTCATCCGTGAGTTTAGCTTTCCTGCTCGTATGCTGACTCCTGCAATATTCTTCACCCACATCCTGCATATACACAACCTCACCCACTCATGGCCTAGAACCGGTTTTTTAATTCCTCTTGGATTTTTTCAGAATCTACCATAGTTCTTCGGGGGTTAGGTCGGAGTGTCGACTGTGCCAGCCGGACACGCTCGCGTCGAAAGCCTATATTCAGAGAGCCTCTAACCAATCGGTGACCACTTCCGGTTCTAAGCCTGTTCATCACGGAGACATCCCTAAACATATGCTTTGGGTTCATCATAATAAAATCAATTTCGTTCCTTGGCATCGGGGCTCCGCCATGTCCACTTCCTATGGGGCTAGCCCCTCCTTTAAATCGGAGTGCATGAAGAAGAGGCCCTCTTTCTCAATCAAGTTTACCTTGCGATACAACTAGATTAAAGTTTAATTGAATTTTATTGAGTTAAGGTATGTAGATAAATAGGAAGATATATTTTCTGCTTTGTTGATTTTATTTTATTACTTTTTCGTTTTAGGGACTATTTAATGAAACCCTCATTTATGATAAGTTTCGTAATCCATTGTTTTTGTACTGTTTATGCTTTTGTTAAAATAATATTATAACATTTTAAGACTGACTTATTGCACCTACGTAATGAAAATAAAACATTTAATTCGTGTACCTCATTTCTAATCAGTTGCAATTTATTGTGATTCATGAAATACAATGATTAACATGAAAATGTGAGTCATTATTGAAGCGACGTACTATTTTAGACGTCTCCTTTCTAAGAAGATGTAATATTGGGACTCGTAACCAAAATTATCGATGTTTATAATTTAAACGGCATTAACACAAATTTATGTCAAAGTCCTTTTTTATCTTACTGATAAAATGTAATATTAATACTTACTCCGGGTTGTAATTTGGATCACAAAGCTTATATTAAATAATAAAGTTAAATTAGTGTAAACTTTATTATTTTTTCGTGATTTCCAATCAATTTTTTTCATGATAGTTATTTTTCGTGTTATCATAATATTACTTTTACTCCTAATTATATGCTAAATGCATTTGTTTTATAAAATCTAAGTCTATTCAAAAGTCATCAGTGAACGCCGATTACCAACAATTTGAAATTTTGACCCATTTGAAATTTGACACTCTAAAAGAGGCATACCTAATAAGGTCTGCCTCTTGTAGAACCTTGGTGTTATTGCTGAGGTTTGCAGAGCAACGATCTCAAAGAATTAGAATATTAACGTCCAGATTCCAATGTATCAGAATGTGTCTTCATGAGATTAGCTGTACTTTCTAAATAATTGATTTTATATATTCTCTTTGTAATCTGTCATGTCGATTGTTACAATTGTATTACCTTTATCAGCGCGAAGAATTTTTATAATGAGACAGGATATAAAAAATCTTCACGCGGAAAAGGGATTACCCTTTTCCGCGTGAAGGTTTTTCAATGCTTTATAGTGTTCATAAGAAATATTTAATTTTTGCAATGCTTAGAGGCAAGAGATGATACATCTCGTTGTATGGCTTCCGAATCTTCCTTGCTTATAGTATTTCTAAACAAACAATCTTCAATGTTACATATTGTTAATTTACATGGCATCTTTCCCTCGAAATGCTCCTCAAACACGGCGAATTGAATTAATAATCCGCGATTAAATCCGTTAAAATAGTTTTAATATAATATGTAACATTCGTGTAAAAGAAAAAATGAGAATGTCTGTGGACATCGATAGTCCTCAAGTTGCACCGAATGCTCAAATCAATTTCTTTTTTCTTATTTTGGTTGCGTGACCTTTTCTATAGGGTTTCATGCTGTATTTTTTATTTTTTATAATTTTCAGAGGCTATTATAATTGCACTAGCCTGTCTTGGGTCCAAGTGAAACTTAAATTAAATAGGTAAATGATATAACCTGTATATCGTACGGAAAGTGTACAAACAGATATAGAACATTTAATATTGCATATTAATTAAAAAGACGTTATATATTTACGATTTTTATTCTAGTAATACATAATAAAATACTCATATAGACAGACAAGACAGGGCGGAATTTGAACCGCGACCGCCGGCGAAACATCCACGACCTACCAGAGCAATGTTACCACTGCTTCAGTCGGTTAATTTCATATTGAATAGTTGACGATAGTCGGTAATTGTGTAATATAATAAGTAACTTGAACTAAAATGAACTCCTTGTCCTAGTAGGATCGAGATTGTATATCAATGCCAGGTATAAGGGAAAAAAAGTAAAATCTTAAATATCTGTATTGTCAGCATCTTTTCATATGCGTAGTTAAAAACACGTCTGATACAGATGGCCCTCCAGTGAATATGTGCGTATTAGGGTCTGCTTTCATTTTTAGAACACTGTTGTTACTTTTGCATAATAGTGACGTGACAATTTCTTGTGTATCATGGCATGAAAGCCATCAGTCAGTGTGTGATAGTTAACATAAGCGACGTACTGATGTATCGAAACAGTCCCAACAGAATTCTTAAAGCATTATAGTACTAGACTTGCAAGGCGCTGTAAGTTCGCTTGGTGTAACGAAACCATAGGCTGTTCGTACAAAAGGACGGACAACGCGCTAGGGAAAGAATCACCTGCGTACCATCGCGATCTTAGAGAGCCCAAGGAAAAAGCTAAAGCTGTCTTGGCAACCATGACGGATTTAACCCTAGAATACTAATCAGCGTCTGAGACGCCGCGCGATCAGTTCTTTTTTCGTTCTGACATTCATTTTAACCGTAAAAGCCAATAAAAAAGAAATACCGATATCCGAGTTCAAGCATAATCCATCACGTCGTGTCGGCACATCTATGTTTGGTTTTCACAATAAACTGACACTAGTTAGTTACAAAACAAAATCCCAAAAAACAATTCTTCTGTTGTCTACGATGCACGAGGAACCGGTAATCCTGTAACGAAAAAGCCTGTAATCATGATGTCCTACAACAAGACTAAAAGCGCTGTTGATACATTCGATCAAATGTGTGGTCACTTGAGTTGTACTCGCAAAAGAAGACGTTGGCCGCTGTGCTTATTCTACGGGGTGATCAACATGGCCGTATTGAACAGCTGTATATTGCATGTGTCCTATTCGAGGACACGCGGGACTAAACCAAAAAACAGAAGAGAGTACATGAAAGAACCGAGTACTGAGTTATGTCGATCGTGGTATGAATAAGAGGTGAAGAGCGACCACAAATGAGGAAATGAGTAAGAGATGTTATACAAGAGGTTCGCCAATGCTCCGCATCAGCCAACTGTGACTGAACCAG
>JAFELO010000709.1:34267-69435 GCA_017140195.1 Eumaeus atala
TTTCGTTATCAGAATCTGTAAAGACAAATACGCTTAGAACGTGTACCCGCGCCCTCCCAACTTTCTCCAAAGCTGTGAATGCCTTGTAATGATCGTGAAAGCATGCATACACGGGAGCCCCTATCTCGTTATAGTAAGTGTCAAATGTCTTTTGAGGGTGGAAAAGCACTTTCAATAGACAACCCCTGAATCCAAACTGGACGTAGTGAAGTTGAGTGTGTTTTAGAAGGCCGTTAAGCAAACTATCAAGTACTTGGCTGTTATGGTCGTTAGCGCGATGGATCGATCATTCGACACATCGGAGACATGTTTTTTCAGATAAGGTGCCGGCAAATACGAATGGCCCAAATAAAGGACGTGAAACAATGTCAACACTTGAAGCCGGCACCTGCGTAATATTTAAAATGATCAATTTTAAGGCCGTCATGGATAGGCAATTAGTCGCAACTTGTTTAGTTGTAAATCAATCGTAAGCCATATATTTATTTCAAATTCGTCACTTAAGATACGTTCTCCTTTCCTTTGGCTGGGGTATCAAATACAATGCTAACCTTAGTTGTTTGCCTTTGCTACTTGATAACTGGGCGATATATTCTTTAACTGCTACCATATGATACACCTCGTATTGGTAATAACTTACTTTTTGTACTTGATACTTAAAATACTTATTACAAGGTACTGGCTAAGATTTTAGCAAATACCTTGCTCGACGTTTCGACCGGGTTACACCAACCGTGATCACGAGACGGTCGACGTGAAGTGATGACAGCTGCTGTGACGCGGGATCGATGCAACAACTACCCTCATTTCGAATGAGAGGTAGTTACATCCACCCCGATTTCGTCCTATTGTTTTTTATTATTCGAAATGTCCCGGCACAAACACTCACGGTATCTGCCACACGATCCGACTGCCAACCCCGACTTTTAATTTTATTTATCACTGGGCTCCACGATGCAGATAATTTAAAACCATCCTCTCGGTTGAAAGTTATATGCTTTTTATTTTTATAGCTTCCCGAGCCACCCTCGGATAGTACTGACAGTCGGTGGAAAGGATCTTTGGTTTATGGAATTGTATCTAGTTCTTGGTACCTGCGTTTAAAAGGTGATCAGTTATAGCGAAATATCCTCCTAAATTCTCTCGGTTATAGTTCGCTTTGTTTGGACGATTTACGAGTAAAAGTATAATTAATGTCATGTAAAAATGTGTAACAGTGTACTTCAAATTCTTGAATAAAAAATGTCTATAATATTCTATTATTCTATGCGACCACGCCAAGCTTGCATCCAAGCCTCGTCTTTCCTCTCTGCTGTTATCTGAAATGAAAAAGGACAAAAAGAAATTGAAAAATTCAACATAATATTGAAATTTTCGTTCATTATATAAAGAAGTACTAAAATGGACCATTAATCTTTCAAAAATAATTGTGTTCTGATTGCTCGTTGATAAGTGAATATCAATGTAATAATGTGTACCAATATTATGTTCCCTCCTTTTGTCTGAAACTTCACAGCTAATAACATATATAAATGGGAAACATACAGGGTGCACTAAAATATATTTTAAGCATTCGGGCTGCCTAAAACACATTTCAACGTACCCAGTATCTCTCGCCTTAGCAAGGCGAAACCGGTGATACCGAATACGTTAAAGTCCAAAATAGAAAGCCGTATAACTGGACACACATACATCCACACATATGCTTAACCATTACCATACTCCAAGGTATGGTATACCTTCAGGTAAAAATATAATTTTATCCTCAACAATAAATATGAACATCAGCAAGTTTTTTTAATTTATTTGCTAAGAGAAAAATCAAAAAAATGCAATATATAAGCTTACTACTAAAAACCACAATCTTTTCAATGAGGATACCTATATTCAGCAGTGGGCGAGAATGGGTTGAGGTAGAAGAAGATTTTTTCCAGATTTATACTACTAAATATATTTGTTCCAATTTAATAAGTGGAACATACATTCAAATAAAAATTTAAGTAAATTTCATGCTGTAGTTTCATAGGTCATACAGATGTAAATAACTACATTGTCGCCTTTTAAATGAGCATTAAACTTTTGTTTCTATTTATATACCTTGTTTTTGTAAACCCTCACCTGGATTCGGTAACTAAACTAAATATTTTTGATCACATGATTATTGTATTTTACATATGGACTATTACATCCTGTACCGTTGCCTAGAGCAACGATGGTATATCAGATCGCCACTATTAGAATATTGATAGTTAATATTGTAGCTTTCGTTTTTGACTTACCAAATTAGTAAAGTTTAAAGTGTTCTTTCTTAGTAGCTGTATTTAAACATACTTTCTCGATGGTGTATGGGCCATCTAATTAACAAAAAAAATTGTTTATTAGTTTCTCGTCTACTATCATTTTCAGTACCGTTTATTAAATTTTAGTATACACACCTATTTCATACCAGACTGTACTCGGGATGCCAGTATCATTTCTGGCGGCAGTAATCGCTTCCCTCAAGCTTATTGGTATTCCTACTCCCATACAGGTTGCTGGCTCTCCGGTTGCTGTAAACATAAAATATTACGCTTTTCAATGGTTCCACTATTATTATAAATGTCCACTGACTTAAATTATTAGAAGGAGTACTTTCATTAATTTACCTTTGGCACCGAGCGCTCTAGGCATGAGTGGATGAGAAGGTTGTTTGATTCGTTCTAAATTGTTATTTCATTGTTACGCTAGATACAAAAATTACTTTCGACGGTCCGCTAGCAGAATTAGGTACTACTTAGAACGTCACACTTTTGTTAATTTACCTTTTGCACCAAGTATTCTTGGAGTACTATTGGACCCTTTGCGGAAATATATTCTGAAATCTTGTGGTATGTCTCTAGCTTGTGGCACGTGGTATTCCCAAGTACGGTCGGTTAGTGCTTCTCCGGTATCAGGATCATAGACCATTTCCTCCACAGTAAAGTAGCCTACTCCCATTATAAAAGCTCCTTCCACCTTTGTCAAAAAAATAAAATAGATTTTAGGAAACATTATTGTACTTAATAAGTAGATATTAACACTTTACTATTAAGTTATCCGTACTTTGTACCATCTGTGTCTGTCTGTCCAAAATGTACCTGGGAGTGACTACCGATTGTATGACGATATCGCAATGATACATGTGCAGCCTGCTACTGGTATACACAAGAATCATTCACCAAATGCATGTTGATGATTTAAATATATTGTATATTTATTTTAAGCATCTTATTGATAGAGTGTTTTTTCGAGTAGATTTAATTATACAGGTTTTCTTTTATTTTTAAAGAATGTGTTACATCTAAAATTATAACGCACACAATAGCTAGCATAATATGTACTACCTACTAAATACTGCAAAATTATATTTTATTTCCATATTTATCTAGTGGGAAATTAGGCAGGGATCGTGCCCGCAGTGAAACTAAATCTCGTATTATTTTTTATTTTTAGGAATGTGCTAAGGTGGTCTATTGATTCATAACCAATTTAGTTATTTTGGATGTGCTACCGTTTTCATCACACCTACAAATGACGAGACCACAGAATACCAGGACTGCGGTTCTTCTACGGTCACTTTGCCGAGGGTTTTCCTTTTTTAGGAATTAAATTTTGTGCACTTTCCGTATATGTGAGATTAATATCGGCGGTTAAAATGATATTGCGTATAAGCAAAGCTTTGCTCGAAAAAGTGTTGAGTATGCCATCCTACTTCAAATTTTCAGCTCTTTTGAACTCCCATGTCTCTGTGATGATTTTTTTGTCTTTTATACACTTTGCCAAAGCAAAAAATGCATTTTCGAGTTTCCTTACTATGTAACCGACGGAGTTTGCGGCCCTTTTTACCCTAAAGACGGATCTAGATTAGACGGAATCACTCGAAAAATTATCAGAAACGTCTGGATGGCTTCTCTCGGAGAAGTGATGCTGATGTATATAGCGTGTATCGAAGTAGGGGTATTTCCAGATATCTGTAAGGTAGGCTCATTGATAGTGCTGCCAAAGGGAAATGACAAGTCATTAACAGATCCGAAGGCCTACCGGCTGATTGATTACTTTACTACCGATTCTAAGAAAATTTTAGAACGCCCCATTGTGCTCCCTGTTTGCATCGTGGTATTTCCGAAAATAAGCATGGATTCGTTGGAGGGCGCACAACTGTAAGCGCATGAAAATTAGTGTTCGAGATAGTAGATAATTCCACATATAAATAACGTCTAGCTCATCATTTTGGACATCTCCGGAGCCTTCGATAATGCATAGAAGCTAAAGCTGTTAAAAGCAAAAGATACCGGCGTCTCTCCGAAAATCTATCAGACTCTCGTAAGTTGTTTCTGTAACTGTTATTTTGGCTTCACAGTTGGCCACCGTACGCGTTGAAAGGTTTCCACAACAGGATTCGTTATTGGGCCCCACACTATGGTAACACGTGCTAGACAATATCCTCAAATTGTCGAGGATCTTATAACCCCTGTATAAGTTTTGTGGCATACGCAGAAAATTTGACGCTTGCGATGATAGTGGCTTATGTGACCTTCCATCATGCCCTTGCAGTCATAAAACTGGGACCAGAGAGCATGTACTGTGGGAATGTGACTTGTACAAAAACGAGCGAAATATCATGTTGGACGGTATCCGACGGGCAACTGTAGGCCAAGTCAATCACCAGGATTTGGTCGCAACGGAATGTAGTTTTAGGCAAATGAGGACATTTGGGCATACATGGCACGCGAAGAGGAAGGATTGGTAACAACGTAGCTGCATTGAGATAATCAAGACTGACGAGGCTGATGACAACTCCTGTCTTTGTGGTGTCAGGACCCAGAAAGGGCAGAGTGAAATAACGCGAGGGCACTTACTAATGTGTAGGGAATCAAGAATTGTACGTTTGGGAACAGAGCCGGTGAGAGAACCCCCGTGCATCTCCCATGATTCGCTACGTATACCGAGAGGTGTGTAGCAGCATTAGTGGAGGTGAATAAGCTTCAGCTACAGAGAAGATCGGCTACGTCGCACGCGTATAAATTGAACTATAATAAGCCAAATGAAATGTAACGGGTCTCACAGACCCAACCCCCTGGACGCCGGGTTAATAAGACAAACCTTCTTGATAGCATGGCTGAGGTTAAGCATACTCGTATGTACCTTTTTGCATATTGTAAACGTAGGCAAGGTTTCATAGTAGTTGTCAGTATCTTCAGATGTTTTTCCTCAGAAGAAAACCTTCCTCCTCTCGGAACCCTAACAAGCATAATAGTCACTGTACAATTTTTTATACCTACTTTTTTATTCTAGAATTCACAGATCTAGGCCAATCACTCATCATTCATCATCATGAACGCGATCTCCTACTACTCGCATCCATCCCGTTCCGGCTACTGCACGGAGATCGTCTTCCCACATGGTGAACGATCGACCAATACTTCGTTTTCCTAAACACAGCCTCCACTTCAGAACCTTGCTGGCCCATATGCCATCTGTTCCTCTGAGTGTGTAAACAGCCCATTGCCACTGCAGCGATCCTATACGTCGCGTGATATCGGATACCTTAGGTCTCTGTCTAATGACTAATGTACGAATTTTATCGGACAGAGCAACACCCAACATAGCACGTTCAATAGCCCGTTGAACTACCGCAAACAAAACTAAACATTTTCGTTGAACATAACCTTTATTTTGTCCAGTTCATTCTGAGGCCAATACGTCGGGAGGATTCATTTAGGCTGTGCAACATTTCCTGCAAGCTCTCCAACGATTCGGCCAACACAACAATATCGTTGGCGAAACGAAAATGTGAGAGGTATTCGCGGTTTATATTTATGCCGCATTTAGATTCCTTGATGCAATTGGATTGGCCTTGTCTGATCTCACAGGCTGATTGTACTCATGTGTCTGTGTACAACTTGCCTTATGGTAAAAATGTGGTCCATGGTGTTAAATCCTCCGTAAAGTCCAGCCTGCTCCGGTGACTAGCCTTGTGGTGAGACAATTCGTCAAAACTCTTGAAAACATCTTGTAAATATAGCCGAGAAGTGAAATCCCTAAATATATGCTTTCAGTCCGTCATAATAAAGTCGACCTCATTCCAAGTCACAGTATCGGGATTCTGCTATGTCCACTTCCTATGGGACTTCTTCTTAAAATAGGAATTTATTAAGAAGAGGAGAGATTCTCTAGGAAGCTTACCAGCATTTGCCCCCTGCGATTTCAAATTCCGACTCCATGTGATCCCAGACTCGCTTCGATATCATTTTGTACTCCCACCATAGCATTAAAGCCCCCCATAACAACATTGATGTGGGCATAGTCGGTGCCTCATAAATTGTTGACATCCTCAAAAATTGTTTTCACGTCATCATCGGAATGCGTCGAGGTTGGTGCGTATACTTGTATCATTTTATGGCTATATCTCTTATTGAGTTAAGTATGAGATACGCCACTCTACCCGACACACTAAAGATTTCGACGATTCTGCCTACGTAGGACTTATTCACGAGGAATCCCTCGCCGCCTTGTGATGGAGTGTCGCCTTTCCTGAAGTGGAATAGGTCACCAGTTGACAGATTTGTCGTGTCCTGGCCTTGCGTTCGGACTTTACATAGCCCCAGAACGTACCATCGGATTTTTCCCAGTTCTACCTCTAGCTAAGCCAAGTGGTTGTCTAGTCTGAGCGTTTTTCCGTTATACGTAGCCAGGTCAAGTCGGTGGTAGTGATCTTTAGCCCGGAGATTCAAAGCACCTTCTGTTCCACCATTACCGTGACCGTTACCGTGGCCAGAACTAGTGGAACTACCGGGAAATAGGAGCCGAATTCTACTATTTTCCACTGGAGGTTAATGCTAATAAATGCCACGCTAAGAAGGCGGATTAGCAATCGCAGATTAGGTTTCGGACCGGCGCCACTGTTGCCCGTCGCCGATCCCATTGATGGTACCGAGAGCCGAGTGATGGCGGTTCTCTCGTCCATTTCATTGTCACAATGAAACAGACAAGACTTCAAACGACCAGCTCGCTGAAGCCTCTTTTTTGTTAAGAGACTAGTGCCCTTTGACGATTCTTACGATTGTGGATGAAGGTATTCTTAAGCCACATAGTCAGTATAAGAAACTAATTTGAACAGTTTTGATTTTTTCGCTGTCGTTTTCTTTTAATTAATTATTTAATATTTTCGATGGTGCGGGGTTGATTACGTCATCACTGTAGGGTCTCTGTTACATACACTAATGTCAGCCACCTTTATGCCACTGATGACGTAATCAAGCCTAAGTTATCAAAAATTTTAAATAATTAATAAAAAAGGAGTGACAACGAAAAAATCGAAACTGTTTAAATTTGTTTCTTAGATTGATCAATATTTACGAAAAGTGGAATGAAAAGTTGGTGTTAAAAAATTGTACAATGCTCATTATACGTGTAAATAATTAAATATTATGGCTTAAATCATACGTTATTATGATTTTTAATACCTATACACAAAATCATATTAAGAACTATTTCTGAGTCATCTTAAAATATAACTAAACGTAGCTGTCATGCAATCATAAATATTTTGCAGTAAATTAGTTATTTTAAAAAGGCGAAGTATTCAGGTTAGATAATAATAGATGTTGGATTTTCTCATCGCAATGTTTGTGTATAATTGTTGTTAGGCTGAAATACCAAGTTAATTTTTTCTAAACCAATGTGCTAATGTCACAATATTTTTGTTACGTACTGTTTCTTATTTTCCATTACGTTATGGAATAATTATGTTAACCGACACTTATCCATTTTTACCTATTCCGGTTATTCTGCAGTATTGTGGTATTTAAGCAAGTTTTCTATACTCTTCTTTTTTTAGAATAAGATTAAATATAAAAGTTTTGTCTATTCATCTAAAGTTCCAAACTTTAAACTGCTGGCCTGAACAATTTAGTACTTGTCGCCTATGCTTTATATCTTCTTAAGCGTCGATATAAAGTTTTTTTTTTTCTGCTTGGATGCTTCTATTATTTCAATATGGCTTGGTTTTTTTAATGTTTCATACTAACAGATTATGAGTTTTTTTAATTTGCCAACAGCTGTGATCTGTGGCAAATAAAGAAACAGATTTAAGTGTATAATAGTGTACTGACTTCTAATCTTAATGATCAGAAGAATAAATGTTTACTCTATTATATTGTATTATAATATACATACAATTCTTTAATCCTTAGTTAGAGACCCTCCTGTTCAAAAACGTAATGTGATTACATCAATTAAAAATATTTTGTAGTTGTGGTGGTAGTTTATGTCTGCTAATTGAAACGCATGAGGTCTTTCAGATTCTAATATGGGAAATGTACGAAAGTATTAAAGTTATTAAAATTTATTAAAGTATAAATTTCTGAAGCATGTTGTACAACAACGTTGCGACCTCGCCTCCCTTTGACAAGGCTTTATTTTAGTTTTTGAGTAATACTTTCATAATGTAGATACTAAATACAGTATACAAACTTAACTTATCCTTAAAGAAATGTTATAAAATACAAATACCTGTCCGACGTCAAGATAAGGATTTACGCTGCGCCCTACGTCTTCAATTAGATCAACTCTAATGATTTCATGTTCTCCAGTTAGGACATCAATTTCAACTTCAGATAATGTTACTCCATATATTTGATACTGTTGCATATCCAGTGCATTTACAAAGCCATGTGTTTGTAAATCTATGTCTGCAGTAAAAGCGGCTTTTATAAGAATTTCCCAAGTAGGGTTGCCTAAACTTGCTCTGATTGGAGCCAATCTTCTCAATAATTCTTCACAACACCTTTGGACACCGATACCAACATTTTGAGTTGTAATACTTCCTCCCGTTGCGAAACAATTGGGGGCTATAACAGTATCATTAGGTTTTATTTGTATTTTTTCTACTGGAATATTCAAGTAAAAGGCGCATATTTGTATAGCTTTGGTGTTTATTCCTTGGCCAATTTCGATTCCTCCATGTGTTATTACGACAGTACCATCGTCATGGTAAACTGATAGATTTACGTCTAAATAATGTGGACCGATTGGAGTCCACTTAAGGAAAGTAAATCTCAGGCCTCGTTTTTTCCATCGGTTTTCTTTGTTAAATTTATTTACATATTCTCTTCTATTCTCGTATTCTCCTCTTTCTCTAATGGTGTCTGTCATTTCTTGAATGGTGTTGTGTTGAGCTCTATCTAAATTTGCCAGCTGTACTTCCAATGGATCCTTGCCCAATTCATAAGCTATTTGTTCCATTATCATTTCTGCCATAGTAATATTTTCCAATGTCCCTAATTATATATAAGCATTTATAAAACCAATATTGTTTTTGTTCCTATACGATATTTAAAAAAAAAGTTACATAATATGACTGATAAGTTTTTGATATATTTTCTTGTTAAAATTGAATTACTATCATAGTACCTTGAGTTACAATAATCTTACATTATTATATAACAAAGCCCCCAAGAGCTGTGATTGATTTTCCCAAATCTACTGCTAGATTTTCATGCCGTATTCAACAATGGGTTATTCGATTCCCGATGTAGTAGGAAAATTTCATTGCATAATTTATTAAGGTAAAATATTGCAGCCAATGTTAGGGCATCTCTAGTTTAATATGTTAGGCAGACGTATTATTACAAACATGAAAATAAAATACATACACACACACACAAAAACACACACACACACACACACCTATATACACTCATAAACAAATAAAGATGAACATTTATATGCGTAAAAGAACGATTTTTTTTTATTTTTACGCAAAGTTATAAAAGAATAATTTATGTTTCCGCGAAATTCGTATTGAATAATATGTTAAGCTTACCGGGGGATCGACACCACGAGTTTGAAGGTAAATCTGTGGTAGTATTATATGCGGTATAGTTCCATGGACCTCTATCGTAGCAGTTGTAATATGCCTCCATACCGTAAATCATGAAGTTTTCATTTACAGTATAACCATTGTCTGCGTAAAGTGTAAAATTGAGATACTGGATCTGCCCCTCATCATTTACACCTGCCTAAAATTTTAGCATTAAATAAAGCCCGAGTGCATTTTTTGTTACTTTTTTTCAGAGGGCGCTACTACTGGTCGGCGGCACCATTGCTCCGCCTCTATTGTTCATCGGACTAACAAAGACTTGTATCTTCTGGTTTAGGAGACGATAGGGAGTCAGACCCCCTCTTTTCCCGGAGATGGGATGAAATGTACCGGGTTGTTTGTAGGCGTACCCTATAGTGATTATTTGTGGGACCGAAAAGAGATGGTCCCACTCCACACTCTAGTGGGACGGCGAGCGATGCCGTATATGATACGGTGACGTTGACAATGATAATTGAGCTTGTTTACTCTAGAGAGAGGTACCTCACACAATCCCGCCGTAAAGTGACATCTGCAGTGTCGCGTTTCGTACGGCTTTGAGTAGCCGGTGGCCCATTGGAGGGCCGGGAGGGCTAAGGAGGGTAATGCATTGGCATAGTAATTATTGGATGTTCATGGGCGTCGGTAGTCGTAAAAAGGGTTCGATTCTATAAAATGTTCTAAAAAAAAATACGCCATTTTACCCTTTCTGTTTATGGGAGGATAGAGTTTAAAGAAGACATATGGTGCCTTTTTCAAAACGTTGTTTATGTGATTCTTAAAGCTCAATGACATATCGAGAGTGACGCCCAAATATTTTATCGTCTCTGCTCTGGGTATCTCGCTAACGTAGGGCAGGATGGGAGGCATGTTTCTTCGTCTATGCGAGGAGGGTTTTGGGAAAAAAGTATGGATTTACTCTTTTCCGCATTAACCTCTATTCTCCATTTTAAGAACCATTCGTCGAGTTCGGTATCGGCCTTTTGGTTTCCTTTAGAATATTTTGGGAGGTACCTGATGTACAGTACGCCATTATCTACGAACATTGCCAGCTGGGCGCTGGGTTGCCGCGGTATGTCGTTAGTGTACAGATTGAAGAGGGTGGGTGAGAGAACCGTTCCTTGAGGAACACCGTCTCTGAGGGGGACGAGGAGATGACTGGGTGCACTCTACGCTGTAGCGCATTTAAAATAAATAAGGATTAATGCAACAGGTGTCACCACATCATGTACGTTTGATGATTATAATGCTCAACTGAAAGAACGAAAGAAATTGTTAGTACTTGCCGCACGCGCCGACATCACGGAAAACGCATTCCAATGCGGATCATGTTTGTGTGTCTTCTAAAGTATTCTTACAAATGACAACAGGAAACGTTTTTTATAAACTTCGTCAACCGCGTAGGGAGTAAATGCAAAACTTGTTATCTTTCCGTTTATTATTTACGAATTTCCATGTCCCCCAATAGTCGTTTTACAATTTCTTTTACTGTGTTTTATTATTAACATATACGATAGCGTGATTGTCAAGTCAACAATGTATATAAGCAATATTTTCATTTTATTGGTTACAGACCTATCGTGTCCTGAAATGTCCAAAAAGGGGAAATCTTTTACTAGTTACTAGTTAATTTACCTCAAAATCCACGGCATTTGGTAGTCTTTTCCCTACTGATCTCATATTTGTTCTTATCGACTGTATAAATCTACAAGGACGGTTAAGCTTGTACACAACGAGATTGCAAGCTATGGCTTCTTGTGTAATTCTAGTAATTTTTATTCCATATGCACCACCGAGACGTCGAACAAAAACATCAACTCTGAAATATGTGATGTGTCTTAGGCTTAGCTTGGGTTTTAGTTGAAATTAAATCAACATTAAGTTAAATTGTTTAGTATTTTATATAAGCTAATATCGTGTATAGTTGAAATATAGTTAATTTACTCATTAGTTATGTGCATTAATATCTTGTAATTTGAGTAAGTGCTTACCTATTTCAGTCAATTTTTAATATTGGAACTATAACAACATCAAGTTCTCTGTCCAAAACATCCAACGCGCCTTGAAGTGTTTCATTTGAAAATAACATTCGGCCTCTAATATAATTTTCAGTTTTAGCAGCCCTAGTGAATTTTGGTGATATTCCCCCATAAGTGATTCTACAATCTAACACTTCTTTTGTTTTTCTATCTAACTTGTACAAAAAGCACTATTCACAAATGCATGTGAATTTTGAGCTCGTGGCATTATCTAAAATACGGACAAAAAATTGAATAACAAATATAAATGCTTACTGGTTGAATATGTGGTTTAGCCGGATGTGTGAAACAATTAATGACGTATGTATGGTACGCTACAATCGTCCACTTTAGGATTATCAATAGTTGTGCAAAATTGCTACGGTCAAAATATCAAGAAATTCAGAGTTACAGAAATATGGAATATGCTTAATATTTTAGTAATCATAAGTAATATACTGCCTGTTACATACATTTTTGACTCCTGTTTAATATCGACTTAATAATTTAAGTCATAGGTACAGGAACACACAAATTTATACAAAGCTACTGTTATATAAGTAATATACTGCCTGTTACATACATTTTTTACTCCTGTTTAATATCGACTTAATAATTTAAGTCATAGGTACAGGAACACACAAATTTATACAAAGCTACTATTATATCGAACCACACAATTATGATATTTATTTCCCTTAGCTATAATCACAATATATTAAATGTAAAATAATACATATAATGGATTATATTATATTTAATGTGAACAAGATTTACTAATATGTTTTTTTTCTCTTTATTTAATCTTTAGTGTTGCAAATACTTATTTTTATGGTCTATCTGAATAATGTTGAAAACCATACCTTAGCTGTCCTAAGCTTATATTGAGTATTCAGTGGAGGGAAAAGGATATTTAGTATTACTTTTCCTGTCATATCTTGCTGAAGAAATCGATGCATAGGAATGGTTTCTTGTAAAAACGGACCATGCACTGATTGTGGAAACAAAGTGTTATGGTAAACACAACAATATTTTAATTACAAAACAAATGAAATATTTTAAGGATATAATTCTAGTATATACTCATAGCCAAGATAAATATCTAAAATACTAAATTAATAGCATTCATTAATTCTAACAAATATTAAACATAAACACTATGTCTTACATATGGTAAGTTGAGCGCCCACAGTCGATAAAAGCAAAAAAATATCTGACTGAAATTCCGGATGATGGTGTTTCACCATCAAGTTACCCGCTAAAGTTCCAATCTGGAACAAATTAAAATAATAGCTAAAATAATAACATAATAATGTCTTGGGATGGACTTATTATACCACATTAGCCTAGTCCTGTGCTAAGCACCGTAAGGGTTTGTGTTACA
The DNA here is from genome assembly GCA_017140195.1 of Eumaeus atala. Lineage (NCBI taxonomy): Eukaryota > Metazoa > Arthropoda > Insecta > Lepidoptera > Lycaenidae > Eumaeus > Eumaeus atala. The sequence continues at coordinate 47,550 of JAFELO010000709.1, forward strand.
TTTTTTATTTAATGTTTATTGTAAATTTAAGAAATTTGATATATTCAAGATTTTTATTGTAGAAATATATATAATACATATATAAACAGCCGTAACCTACCACCAACTGAGCCAGCCGGACCTCCAAAAACTTAATTTATGACGATTTATTTCAACTTTCGTAAAGAAGGGCAGGCCTTTTATAAGCTGAAATATTCTTAGTTTTTTAACAATTAAGAGCATTGAAGAGTATTGGCACTTCGAACGTCCATTTTGGTGACCGAAACCCGCCGTGAGATTTTTAACCCGGAATTTAGAAACCCGGAATAGTGTATTTGAATTGGACCTACTCTAGGATGGCGCCTGCTTTCTGGATTGCAGGGGTCAAATAGCAGCAGCTCTTTATAATATGTGGCGTCCATGTCAAATCCCCCAGATTTGGTAGCCGACCCTGATATCCAGGATGAGGCCAGGACGAAGAAGAAGAAGATTAATTTCATGAAATTTCTTGATAAACTTTTGTAAATAAATCTAAAAACTGTACTTACGTTTCTAACTGGTACATGTGCAACTAGTTCCAAATGTTCACTGAGAATTTTTAAGTAACTAAAATATTCCACTTCGCTAACTTCTTTAAATATTTCCATGTCTTATATGGTTTTGCTCCACAATTACATTCTCTTGCAAAGTGCATTGCGAAGGTCTTTTAACGATTCTTCCTATTACAGAAATAAACGCAATCAAGATTTTGTATTTTTAAAAACGCTTTTGTATTTTTTATAATATAAGGGAACAAACTAGTAATCGGAGCATCTTTAGGTACAACTGTCAATGTCCATGAACATCCACATAATTTCTATGCCGATGCGTTGCCCTCACTAACTCCTCCTACCGGCTATTCACAAACCGTACGAAACGCGAGACCGAATATATCACTTTACAGTATCATGTAAGCGAGAATTCAGCATAATACTACCTAGAGTATCAAAGCAGCACCTCCATAGCGTTTTTACAATTAGCGATTAGCATGAAATAAAAAAAAAACATATAATCGTTAAAAAAATCTTACCTTTACCAGTGTTTCCATGGATCAACATATATGAATCGGTTCCTTTTTCCAAAAATATGTTAAAAATGTCGACTAGCAGCTCCACTCTATACCAATCCCTGTGATCGTGAAGTTCTATATGAAGCAATTTATGCGGCACCTCTTTTTTGGATACCAAATACCAATCTTCAATTTCTAAAGTGCTATATTTTGTACAAATTTTATTTTTGTCGCATGTTTGCAAATCCTCTATATCAAGTGAAATATTTTGTGGTGCATCCGATCCAAATTTCTTGAATGCTTCCAAAATAGGCCTATATCCTGTACATCTACATATATTGCTGGCGAGATCTTTTTCTATTTCGAGCATAGTCCGAGGTTTAGTTTGCAATAAGCTGTAGGTCAACCAAGTGTTTTTAATTTAACATTTAATAAATAAAAGTACTAATAACAAAGTATTTTATTTATATCCTTAACTATGTATACTGTAGTTTCGGTTGCGCCTTGTCTTTTAGTCGCTCTCTCAGTAACGGAAGAGTTTTATATATGAGGGTGGATTGAAAAGTAGTAAGTCAAGTTCAAAGCCACAATTGTGGATATCAGCCATTGTTACACAGAGATGTGAACACGGGCGTTATCTTGATAAGATAAGACTCCTTTTCTGAGCATTATTGTACGCTTTTCTTTTATTTCCTCTCGTAGACGACATAGTAAGACACAGTAATAATCAGAGTTTATAGTCGGACTCCTATCAAGATAATCAATCATAATCACACCCCTCGAGTCCCAGAATACTGAAATCATTACCTTATTTACCTACAAAATCTCCTTAGCGTTTTCAGGGTGGCGAATCAGGTCTTCTCCACTGTTTCGGTTGTTGTTTTATTTCTGGCGTACAGTAATGAACCCATGTTTCAGCCATTGTAACAAACCAGTTCAAAAAATAATCTGCATCGGCTTCAAATAACTCCAAACCGTCACGTAAAATATTTTTTGTTGAATTAAATCAGTGGCGGAACTCACCTCGCAGACAACTTGTAGAAGCCCAATTCGCTGACTATGGTGTTTTGAGTTGGTAAAGTAAAAAAATCTTGAAAAAAAAACATGAAGTCACAGTGCATTTGCCATTATATGGTATGCAAAATAAAATGTATGAACTGTACTTATTTATTAGATAGTAATTTAAATAACAAGACTATATGAATTTTTATCCATTTTGTACTGACCATATCATCATGGATTGCTTTTGGTGATAGCCCCTTCTTGTGGAGTTACTTAATGACGGCACGCTGCTCGATTTGCTCCATTTGCAGAAAGTACGTCCGATTGTTTTGTTAAGAAAATTATAAGATCACAACTAATTATCGCACACTTTTCGGACTTCACACAATATACTATTTTGAACTGAACTAAATAATAATATATGATAGATTTGATTTTTAGAATTGAATGAATCTGTGTTACGCGGAATACATTTCTATCCACCCTCGTATATTATATCGATGTATAACTAGCAACACCCTACATTTCTAACCGCGTAACACCGCTCCTATTAGTCGTAGCGTGATATTTATATATAAACACTATAAATGAAATTATGTACGATGACAAGTGATAGATTTCAGTAGTATAATGCAAAGAATTTTGGTTTTTTCATTTACTCAGATTTATTTTTGTCCGTACATGTCTATGAAGTCAGTAATCTCGTGCACTATTCCAAGCATGCATTAAAGGTGTTGCAAATTTTTCTAACGCTCGCCACCAGAATACTCTTAGCACAATCCCTTTTACTCCCTCTGCTCGATTATTCGAACGCCTGTTTTTTGGATACAACTGAGCAGCTTACTAGTAAACTAGTACGTCTGCAGAGTCTGCGCATACGTTACATGTACGGGCTGCGTAAATATGACCACATATTGGGATACCGCAACAAATTACAAAAGCAATCGATCCGGCAAGCAATCGAATAAATATACAGCATATATATATCTGCCCTCGATATTCGACTATTCATAATAAATAAAATACATTTTTGGGCCATTAATTAATGAGATTGGAGCGATCATACAAGGAAATTTATCAGCTTGATACTATATATAGTATAGATATCTTCTTTGTATATATTGTAGGTATTTTTCGGATCATTCCACTTATACATTCTGACAGTAACAAAACTCGTAGCGTGAGAATTGTAAAAGTTGTTAAACTTATAAAAGGCGACAAATACCTGTATATTGCCATAACCCAACCAGGGCTGCAGTATCCACACTGCGAGCCATTGTCCTTTGCGAGTGTAACCTGCAGCGGATGATACCCTTTATGCCTGTTACCGATATGTTCTATTGTGTTTATTTCCCAATCTTGGCATGACGTAATTGACACCATACACTATAAAAGAGAAAACAAATCAAACAAATGGCAGTGCAGGTTGCTAATGTATATTACTAAAAAAGGCAAAATCTTCTTCTTGATCATATTAATTATAGTCTGTTAGAAGTTCGTTTAGACAAAATAAAAAGAAGGTTAACGAAATAAATATAGAATGCGAATTTGGAAGGATGTAGGTACTGGGGAAGTCCTATACTAACAAACCACGATCAAATTGGTCGGGTACTGTCCGAAGGTGGTGTTCGGAGTCTTCGCAACCAGCGTGCTTGTAGGAAGAGAGTTATGGAAGTGGAGGAGGCAAGGAAGGTCTGTAAGGATCGTGACACGTGGCGCTCTGTTCTTTCTGCCTACCCGTTTGGGAACTGGCGTGAAGATGTGTATGTATGTATGTATAATTAGAAAAGGTAACGCAAGGAACCCGACGTTATTTTCATTTGATCATCACCATATATACCTTAAAATAACTTAAATTTGCTTTACTTTGTAAACACTAACGTGGACATAAAACACGTCGCTTCGTGTCGAATGGTAAACCTATTCTTTTTTGTAACTTAATCAGATAATTAATTGATATGTTAATTATGTATTATATTGGGGAAACATTAGGGAACTTGAGTTAAGATGTGTGGTTGTTCTCGTATGTTATTAATTTCAAGTCATATAGCACTAACTAGATACTTCCACATCCTTATCCAATTCTATAAAAGGTACGGGATCCTACATACAATATCAGAATGCACGATTGTACACTCGTATCATATCTGAGATATCTGGAGATCCGGGTGATTTTAGTGGGTAGCTGACCAACGAACCTTCTTTGCACTGGTAAATCATCGGGACGTGCCATAAAGATATAGAAAACAACAACAGAAAACGGATTTAATAATGTCAATATTGTGACTAATAATAGTGTATTTCTGTCTGTCATGATTGAACCCAGCATAGCAATAAAATTGAACTCCTCATTTATAAATTTAAGTTATAATATTACTTACAGAATTAACTCCTTGCATAATGCGTTTGCCATTCACTATATTTTCACAACCTCTGGAGAAACTAACTATACATGCTCCACATCCAGCTTCTCTACACATATATTTAGTACCTCGGAGATTGAGAACCTTCCTTAGGTAGTCTAGAAGTGTGGTATGTGAGGATGCCTCGCCACCTACTGTAATAAAATATAAATAAGAGTTACTTTGTTGAATTTATTTAGACATGATCTCAGGTCGAGAAGTACAGGAACTCCTGTAAACTCGTGAGCAGAGTGGTGGCCTCTGGCACTCATAAAACACTAGCGGTGTTTTTCATAATTATCGGACCCCGCAAGCAGCTTGATCATTTCTATTACATCGTATCTACTCTCGACACTTCGTTTTCCCTTTTATACGTTGAGATATACGAGGACACTAACCTACTTCAAATCTAATCGTAGTTCATTCGAAGAGATATACGGGGATACGTGGCACATAATAAAACTTTATACTATGCTTTGTAAGCTACAGGACCACACCATCTCTAGAGAGCTCAATTGACAATTGCCGCGCGTGCGTCCTAGCCGTTTGGGATGTTTCAGTAACTTTTTTTACCTCATCGGATTAATCGGATCGGTGACAGGCTGCAGTGGTGCCGGTCCGAAACCTTATCTGTGATTGCCAATCCGCCTGGTTAGTGTGATTATCATGAGCATTAACATGAAACGGATGGCTGCAGGATTTCGGCCCTTTATTCCCGGTAGTCCTGACCACGGTAACGGCCACGGTAACGGTGAAACAAGGGTGCTAAGAATCTCCGGGCTACGGATCGCTACCACCGATTTGACCTGGCTACACATAACGGACCAACGCTCAGACAAGATAACCACTTGGTTGAGCTGGAGCTAAGAAAAATCCAATGGCACCTTCTGGGGCTATGTTAAGTCCGAAGACAAGGCGAGGACACCATAACTCTGCCGTCGGGCCACCTATTCCACCTCAGGGAAGGCGACACTCCATCGCAAGGAGCGTGGGATTCCTCATGAATAAGTCCCTCATAGGCAACATCGCCGAAATCTCTAGTGTGTCGGCTAAGGTGGCGTATCTCATACTCAAATTCAATCAAAGGCAGATTAAAAGTGATACAAGTATACGCACTAACCACGACACATTCCGATGACGACGTGGAGACAACCATGTCTCAGATGCCTTATATAACACCTGTATTACCCAATTCAATGTTGTCATGGGACACCTATTAATGCCAAGGTGGGAGCATGAAATGGTGTCGTATCGAGTATAAGACCATATGGGGTCGAAAGTGGAAGTCGCAGCGGGAAAATGTAGGTAAATAACTTCGAGAAGGAGGGACTCTTCTTAACGAATTCATATTTTATGAAGAAGCCCCATAGGAAGTGGACATGACAGAGCTCCGATACTGTGACTACGAAAGCGATTGACTTTATTGTGACGGACCGAAGGCATATATTAAGGGATGTCTCAGTGATCAACAGGTATAAAACCGGAAGTGATCACCAATTGGTGAGAGGTTCTCTGAATAAAGGCATTCGACGCGAGCGTGTCCGATTAGTACAGTCGTCACTCCGACCTAACTTCCGACTAACGAAGGTTGCGAAAAATTCCAACTGGAAATGAGAAACCGGTTCGACCCCTAGATATGTCGGGCACTACAATGGAAATTACCGAGACCATGAGTGGCGTGATTGATTGCATGCGGGACATTGGTGAAAGAGATTGTAGGAGTAAGTATACGAGCAGGGGAGTTAAACTCTCAGATGAGATGCTTGGACTTATGAGGGAACGAAGCACACGAAGACGTTACGTCTGCCCATGTCAAGCTTCTTTCTAAGCAAATCCGCAAACTAGTACTCCGAGACCTTCGCTGCGCAAATATGCAACGGGTTACCGAAGCGATGTACAGAATAGAGGGTCAAAGTTTTTTGTGGAGAAGCTCGGTAGAAGTCATCTGGCAAAGGTTAGAACTGATTCTGGGGTTACCGTTCCTTCTAAGCCTGGGATCTTATCTGAGATCGAAACTTTCTATAGAAAGTAGTATACGTTGCCCCTTTATTAGGAAAGCTAAAAAAGGTTTTTAATATTGTCCTTCAGCAGGGCGTAACTTCAAAGGCATTTCATGGAAGTGACGCTGTCCTGCCTTTTAAGACGGGTGACAAATCACGTCTACAAAATTACAAACCAACTTCACTTCCTGGCTATATTTACAAGCTGTTCTTAAGAGTCTTGACGAATCTTCTCACCATAAGTCTTCGCGAATTCCAGTCACCGGATCAGGCTGGGTTTTGAAGAGTATTTAGCACCATGGACCACATTTTCACCATAATTTATGTCGTCCAAAAGACACATGAGTACAATCAGCCGCTGTGCCTTGCCCTTGTGGACTATGAGAAAGCTTCTGGCTCTGTCGAAACCTGGGCTATTCTGGAAGCTTCGCAGCGATCTCAGGTCAATTGGCGATAGGTGAAAATACTGAGAGAATTGTATTAAACTGATTTTCTATCCGTTCTGATTTCGGGAGGCCAAATGAGGTCAAACCAATTGCATCAAGGAGTGCGACAGGGGGATGTTATTTCCCCGAAACTGTTCACTAATGCTTTGGACCTCACACATCTTCGTTTCGCCGACGATATCGTTGTGTTGGCCGAATCGTAGTAGCAAATATTGCACAGCCTAAATGAATCCTCCCGACTTATTGGCCTTAGAATGAACTTGGTTAAGATTATGTGCATCGAACTCTCCCTAGGCCGGTCAACTACGATGGTGCTATTTTCGAAGTCGTAGACGAATACGTCTACCTCGGGTGGCTATTGCGATTTGGTAGACATAAGTTAAAGAAAGCTTCTGTTGAATTGGCCAGCACTCCGGTAGCTTCGTCATAGTCTCACATCGCCTATACCGCAGAGCTTGAATACGAAAATCTTTAAACATGTGTTCTCTCCGTGATGACCTACGGGGCCGAAACATGACCTCTGATTTAGGACTGGTCTGCAAGTATGCGGTAACTCAACAACAAGAACAGATGGTAGATGGGCCAGTAAAGTTCTGGAGTGTAGGCCGCGTTTAAGGAAACGAAGTGTTGGGAGACCGTTTACCAGGTGGGAAGACGATCTCCGTGCAGTAGCCGGTCCTTGATAGATGCGAGTAGCAGGATCCGTCGTTTTGGCGTTCATTGAGAGTGGCCTATTTCCAGCAGTGGACCGATGAGGTCTGATAATAATCAAAAAATATGATTTATCTCGTATCATCACAGTAAGAACAATTATTATATTGTCCTTACTTAATTTACCCACACAAACAACAACAGAAATAGGCATGGCCAGTCATTATAATGTATGCAAGAATAAAGGAAATTACATAACAAATTTGGTTCACCCACTCGTAGAGTATGTAATTGTAAAGACGTAAGGATGTCTAAAATTGAGCATATGTAAGTAAGACTTCAACCAATAGTTCTGTCCATCTCCTTAAGGAGAAATCTCTTGCGGACGACTTCCACCACCTCATCTGTTCCGTTAACCTTTAAAATTTTCGTTCGAAGTCAATAGCCGTCCACGATCTTGGCAAGTACCGTGGAATTTTATTGGCAATTGCAATATGGAATTTTAAACACCTGAAAGTAGATCGAATGCTTGTGCCTGGTCGTACCGGCAATACACGGATACAGTGCAGTAATGCTGCTACCGCTTACAAACGAATTAGTATATGGATGCTTACCTCAATTATCTTAAACATGTTTATACAACTTCCTCCATATTTTTCGCCCTAACCTCTTTTCAAACATACTCAACTTACCGGTATCTATTATTATAAAGATTACATAACATATAGCTTCTTTCCTTTCAATTTCCTGGTAAGCATTACAAATAGGATTTTGTGTTTACCTATGTAATCATTGTAGATTTCAGTTTTTATTTAAAGTGTAAAAAAAAGAGTTTTGTTTATTATTTTAGCTAATAAAACAGGCCCATTTGACGTATATATGTAGGAACAGTAATTACTACGGGAGTACAATTGACTACAAAACGCTAGCGTGACGTCACCGCCCATCGACATAGTCTAGACAGAAGTATGTACGAGAAATTTGCAAGGTCCCCACAACACCGAATGGAGATACATTCTATCTTGGGACAACGTGCGAATAATATCAGCCTAGAAACTCTTATGGCGCGGGGAAACGCACTTACGCGCCATCACTGGCCCTGGGTGTGTTCCAGTGGTTTGTGGGACTAACGGCACATGATAGTGACAAATACCCACAAAAACCTCCGCGAGTGCCATCAGTGTCGCCCTTGGCGAGGCGCCCCGGAGCAGCAAATCATCAGGGCATTTCGACGGCTATTCAGCCCCCAAAGGAACCACCTCCACCTCCACAGATGGTGTTGCCCCGCCCTACCGGATAACCCCACCAACTGTAGGACAGTGCAATGGGGTAAGGTTCCCATCCTCGCCCATTGCCCCATGCGCGAAAGCGCCTCCTCATGTAGCTCTTTGTTCCCCTCTTCTTATAAGAGGGGCACCGAGAGCGATTCCTCCTTCTCGTCCTTAGCCGCCTCTTCTTATAGAAGGGGTGCAAAAATCTCCCTCGGTTCAACTGGCTACGCTTCACCCCAAAAATACTAAGCCCCACCGCCACGACAAGGCTTTAACCATGGTGAGGCTGTAAAAGTACCTGCTCAATCATGGACGACAGCCAATATTCTATATAAGAACTGCACGCTGACCAGATATATGAAGTGGGGTCGGAACAGCAGCAGAACGATTCAGGACGAGCGTTATTATTACAATAATTCGACTTGCGTCTGCCTTTAAGGGTACAGCACCGTCCTGGTTGCCCCAAATATCCTACCGGGGAATGATCCGGTTTCTTTAATTTAAGGCGCTTTTTGTGGCGTGGTATTTGAGTACCAACTAGGGCAGTGAAAAACTGAAGGATAGCGAAACCTTGGCGGCGTGCTATATGCTAGTATATGCTAGTCGTGTCATGACGTTACTGGCTATTTATTGGAAGAATGTTACCAATGAGACATTAGCGACTTTTGCACAACTATAACGTTACGACACTAAGCTCCGACGGTTGGCCTTCACCACAGATGTTAAGACGCGACAGCAGCTGCAACAGCATCATCAGGCGTTCGTTCACCTCAAGCGCAAGGCTAGTGGTACTATCAACCCCGTTTCTGGTAGTAAGCGAATGAATACAATTTCGTCAATAAAGTGTTATCTGTAAATGGAATGGAAAAGCGACCATAGGTGTGGCTGTAATTACCGTGTAATCCCTTGCACGGTGATAAGAGCACAGCAACAGCAAGAAAATTGAAACTTGTGATGCCCGACGTTATCTCGGTGGCGCGGCCCATCCCGCAACTACAGACTGCCTGTAGCTTAATAGTCATGCCTTAAGGCTGGTAAGACTGTACCCATCTCTGCGCGTTATAAAAGTGCGAGCCATGCCCAACGAACTAAGCACAACGAGTGGACGTGTTAATCCTCCAACAGGAATAATAAAACAACAGGGTCAGTGTTTTACGTAACATTTTGATTATGGTGCCTAGTGGACAATTGTAAAGAACAGTGCATCAGTGAAATTATTATTAGGCAATCGCATTCACAATATTGATAAACTGAGAGGCATATGCCATACTGGTGTAGTCAGCACAATTAAGATTTTATGTATTTTCTATGATCTATATTTATAAATATTGATATATTATTGCACGTTTAGCCTGATGAATATTTACGAACACTGGAGATTTTACAACTAGGCTATAGGCATTAATATGGCAGCGACTTAATTCACTATTACTTAAATTAAAAATGTAAACGATATTGAAGTAGTGATGTCTTAAGTTTAAGCGAATGTTACTCATTATAATAAAACTACGTTGTGTGTAATGTAGGTACTTCAATATTACAATAAAGCTACTTTTACGGATTTTGTAGATTTCGGATCGGAGTTGTAGATATGCCAATGAATTAATTATATCAAAATAAATGTTAAAAGTATGACGTGTCTCTCTATGATAAACCGTGGGATATAGAAGAAAAAAAAGGCTGCTAATGAATATGTTATATTGTAATTAAATGTTCAAATCATAATAATTAAAAATATTTACATTTAGCTCTAGGTTCGAAGATGCGACAAATTGTGATTTAGCTTCTTTGGATTTCAATGTTGTCCTATACAAAATACAACCGAAATTGAGAACGTTATTTACTTCGACTCGTTATTCAAATTATTTCATGACAGGAATGCCAAAAATTCGTGGCTGTAAAATTTCTAGGCATATTTGGATTTGAGTAACGGACTAATTGACTATTGCTAAAGCTTTCCATTCCTTAAGCCGTTCGAAAAATACCGATACTACCAAGCGCTTTATGGTTACGTATAGTTAGTTATATTCATTATTCCTTGGTACTTTGCTTAAGCGGTAGATCACTTCAGTCCACCAATATTGATAAAAAGATACAGTATTAAATAAGAGAATGAGAGTATTAATTTTCAAATATAGTTAAGTGGATGATATAATGATTTTAGGTTCACGTATTCAGCGTAAAGCGTGAAACTAATGGTGTAGATTCTCGTATTAGACATTTAAATTAACTACATTAAAATATTTCGCAATTTATATAATGTTAGGATAAACATGCAAATAATAATTAAACATTTACAAACACACAGTCAAAAATGGTTACAAAATAAAATTAAATAATTACAAATTAAACATTACAATTTATACAATATTTTTGTAATAGGTAGTGCCAAGCATGTTGCATGATGATGGTGCACTCGATGCTTGTAGAGTAATGTTATAAATTGGGCCGGTACGATCTAGGAGATACCTCTCGCTTACTTGATACCGCCGTAAAGTGACATCTACGGTGGTTACATTGTTTCAGACTAACACACGAGGACGTGCGTCTCGCAGGATGGCCGTCATGGAACGGTCATTACTACGGGAGTGCAATTGATCGCAAAACGCAAGTATTTATTTTTTTAGTCGAGCTTGGCCCGCCACTCTTTCCCACCTCTGCAACTCCTGTATCGGCAGGATCGACAGCAGCGACCACTGACGACCCATTCAGTTAGAAGAAAATAGGGGGAGTAGGAAATAATTCCAGTTTCCCTCCCCAATCAAAGCGGGACAGTACAAGATCGCATTGACTTGTACAAGCCAAGAAAAGAAAGGGCAGCCAGGTGAGGTCCAACTGCTGGTGCACCACGGAGATAATAAGTCCTAGTACAAAGTGATTGACTAATTGGTTTTTAATTGATATCATTTAAGATTATGGCATAAGGATAAGTTGTTATGGCAGAGTTAAAACTGTACTACTCCAATAATAGTTGTGGCAAACACGCTTGAAAACACGTAAGTTCCCCACGCCATCCACGAGATCGCCGTAGTAAATTACGCCGTTGACACTATGGATACTGTCTAAAGTCATGGTCCGCTAACTATGCCAAAGACAACACTCCCAAATGATGTGATTACTGTTTGTTCGTATTCGTTAGATTCTGTGGAGCAATTACGGAGAGGCGAAACCACTAGTTTACAGCCAAAAAGTTTGCTTTTAATGTTGCCTTAGCCGGTAAGGAATTGTGCATCGCGGTGATAGATTTCTAGCCAGTGTTTCGATAAGCGGTCGTGAAGAATGCCTTCGATTTCTTTATGATCCCCTTATCAAATCCCTATAACAAATTAGGGTGTATACTCGTTAAAAAAATCACACTTGACGATATAATAGCGTAGAAAGTCGATTTTTTTAGTAAGGTAAAAAAGAAAATTAGTAGTTTATTTACAAACTAAACAACAATAGGCATAATGCGCCTGTGGCCAACAGTGTTATTTTTCTTTCAAAGTGAGAACACTTTTTGTTATTAGTATGCCCGTCGCCCATGAACATCCGCGCAATCAATATGTCGATGCGTGGCCCTCTTTTCCTCCCCTTCGTCTCCAAGGGGCCACCATACAAAACCTAAAAATAAGCAATTTTCTTACCTGAATGTTTCACACCGTTAACGCTAAACGTTACCCTATCCATTTCGTAAGACTGAAGTTCTAACTCCAGGTATCGTACTGAATCAATATAAAGTAATCTTATATGATTATATACGCAAATTATACAGGAAAGCACAATTGACATGTTAATTGAACAATAATCAATTGTTAATTGAACGGTAAGAATCTGATATTCTTAACCGACTGCCTCAAGAAGAGAGTATTAGTTTTGATCGTATCTGTGTATATGTACGTACATTTCCTCCTACATTTACATCTTTAACAGCTTGACAGATTCAATGTATGAGGTGTAGCTGGATTCGTCTTGATAACGGAAATAATGTTGTGTCGGGGGGACCTACTGCTGTTGGCGGTGATGTTGCATTTGCCTCAGTTTACCGGTCTAGTATACGCAAGTGACACTGAGTACATTATAATGCACTTTACGGTGATGGAATTTATGTTTTCATTTAAATGTTCGGTTACTTTAGGTTTAAAACAAAAAAGATTTTAGATTGTTCTTCAGATTAGCGCGTTCAAATAAGCAAACAAACCCTTCAACGACCGATCCCATGAACATCAGGATAATTATGACGATGCGTTGCCCTCCTTTTCAACCACGTCACTGATCACGTTAACTTTAAAATCAACCGATTAATTTTAAATTAATGACTTCACCTCTCTGCAACAGCTAGACTGATGGTGACGGATACGACAAACCGAACACCATATCTCGTGGGAGTTTAGTCTTTGACCAGATGAGCGAAATATATTTGCTTGATAAAATTCGTAGTGTTTAATATGGTTTAATATGGCGATCTCGTGGTCAACGTGAGAAATTTTCGTGCTTTCAAAGAATATTGTCATAAATTTTAAAATTTATTTTAAGATTTATTTTTCGCTCATCTGGTCAAAGACTAAACTCCCACGAGATACGGTGTTCGGTTTGTCGTATCCGTCACCATCAGTCTAGCTGTTGCAGAGAGGTGAAGTCATTAATTTAAAATTAATCGGTTGATTTTAAAGTTGACGTGATCAGTTAGAAACTAACCAGTGCAACGATCAAGTTCTAACCAGTGTTTTGATAGCCGGTCCCACACACATGGAAAAAAAGTTATGTAAATGCCGTATTTTGATTAAATTATTGATATTAGCATGCATAGGATTATGTCTGTCCTGTGGTATTAAGAAGTTTGGATGATACAGGTGTCTTGAGTTTATAATACTTGGCTGCCCGGCGTTGAATATCTTGGTCGACTGGTAAGTCCACCAAGATCTGGCAAGGCTTCCGTAATGAGGGTGCGATAGGTTTTATATAAAAATATTAAGGAAAGTCTTTGAGTTTAATAATTTAAATCACGCCGTCCCTGTAGTAGTTCTATCTGCCCACAACGGTGCTTCGTAGCATACGCTTACAAGAGCCACATCGTCCTTCGCTAATGACACAGTCTCCTCCCAATTTCCGCCATGAAATATAACTGCAGTGTCGTCTGCGTAGCACAGTGTGTTAGCATTAGATCGTGAAGCTAGATCGTGAATGCCGTCCATGTAAATTGTGCAAAGGGTTGGGTCCAATATACTCGTTTGTGAGACACCGAAATTAACCTTTCGCTCTACGCGAAAGGTTAATTTATTCTAACATTTTGATACATTGAGTCCTTTCTTTAAAGTAACTCTGAAACCAGGCTAGCACATGGCAATTTATCCTCTTTCAGGCTAACTTCCTAATTAGTATCGAGATGGAGACGGTATGAAAGGCCTTGGCAAGGTCCAAAAAGGCAATAAGACAAGCTTGACTTCTATCAAGATGCATCGCCACTGTTGTAGTTAAGAGTTCAATAGCATCTGCAGTGCTTTTTTGAGACCTGAAACCTAATTGACGGGAAGATAAATTAAAGGAAAGATTACAGTTATTTATATAATTTACCAGGCATATGTTTACAATCTTTTCGAGTATCTTAGAGAATACTCCCAGCAGTGATATAAGCCTGTATTTATAGGGGTTATTTCTAGCGCCTTATTAGTAGACGGGTCTCACTGCTACAAGCTTCCAGCCATTAGGAAAAATACCCAGTAACAGACTACGATTGTAAATGTACTTCAAGGGTAGTACGATCATCTTTAATTAATGAGTTATTTATTCCGCCCATACCCGGAGCTTTGTCATTATGTAGATGCGTTATTATACTGCTAACTTCGTGGACATCAGTTGAAACCAAAAAGAGTTAACTTGGACATTTGCTGGTTCTACTTCGGGGGCCAGATTGTCTTCGGTTGGCTTTAAATTTTCTAATATGCATAAGGCATGATGTTCTGAAGAAAAATGCCTATTACATGAGTCAAGAAAGTCGCAATAGAGAGTGTACTCGTGTCTGTGCACTATAATATGTCCCGTACAGATGGCTCTCTCAATAAATATGTCTGAAAATCGGCTAGGACGATGTTATTGATATTATTTATAAGTATTATGTATATCTTAAATATGTTTAAGATAGTGACACTACTTCCACTTGACAGTTTTACGCCCCATATAATCCTACGATTCGCCGTTCGCCAAAAAGGCCAGCGACCGTCGATTGTTATTTTTCCAATTCGAGAGTGACGTTGAGATGTGAAAGTGGCATCACACACACTTTAAATTTTTATTTAAGTTTTATAGTGGATTATAATCGATCCCTAAGTTCAAGCAGTGCTTACAAACATTTTTTTGCTTATGGTTTTTCCTGGTAATATATATCACATTAGCTACGTGCGCATGAGGTTATACCGAGGCTAAACATTTTGTGACAATCGTCCCAGCATTTACGACACAGGAGTTACCTAGTGTGAGAGCTACTGTTAAAAATTACTGGTTAATGATGCTGTATAGACAGCATTGTTTTAAATTGTAAAACTTGTAACAAATTTGTAAATTGTGTACCCATTTATGTATCCACTCAACGCTGAATAATTTGAATTTGAACCTTATTCTTTTCCAGGATAGCGTTCGCCATTACAAGAGATTGCCCAGAATTTGTGAGCTTTTTGTTGTTATTATCTTTCCATTCACTTGGGTCCGCTTTACGTCTACTATTGAACATCTATGGTTGAGGTTGATTATTATCAGAATTAAGTAAATTGTCTCTACTGGAAGCTTACATTGACATTACTTCTTCGTTCACATTATTTGAGCTTACTTGATCTTGATCAAAATTAAATTCATGGGGTCTCTTCACTCAGAGTATAATTTTAGGCGTAAACTATCAAACATTATCTAATTGATTTTACGGTAAATAGGTTCCACACAGCTAAACCAAATAAACTAGCACTATCTGTTGATGACATATGGTATTATAATTTAATCCTAAATAATATAATAATCAACAGTGGCAAGACATTGTGTTATTTTTGTCATAAAAGTGTAAAACTCGATTATTCCTTGACAAAATATATTAATGCATTTTTGCAGAATATAAATGTAATTTTTCATATGCTTGTGAAACTTTCTGGAAAAAAATCACAACGTGTATTACGAACTCTAGATGCCAAAAATCGCATAACATGAAAACCCCGGTAATATCGAATTGCCGGATTCTCCGCAGGGGGCGTCGAAATGAACAAGTCTCTTTATAAGTAACTAACAAAATACCACGAACACCGATGACGTCGGCGACCGAGCGCAATATACCAGAACTATCGCCCTCTTCTTTATCTCTAAATGAGAAAAGACATAAGACAAACTACTCAACTTCATCGATATCCTCCACATTGGACCTGAAAAAAATAAAAATGGCTTACGAGGACACTGGCTACTATGAACTCGTCCCTAGTGCTTCCTAATACCTCGCCAAAATTAACAATCCCCTTAATGGCACGGGATCGCGCAAAAATATGTCAAAAAAGCTATGTATGATTGGATATGACACAAAAATAACCGCCATAGTCTCAATGCTCGCAATGAAAAACGAGATGCTAGATATAAAATCGCCAATACTGAACACGATATTCTTTGAAATAAATCGAAACATAAACAGCTTACAACACTGACTTCACTAGACTTTAGTAGCTCCTTCAATACTGTAGACCACGAAATTGTCCTCAGTGCTTTGGTATCCCCAAATATATCTGAAACGGCAGCTAATTGGTTTCGCGCTTACTTACATGGCCCGAAACAGAGGGTTCAGATCTTCGGCTTTTTTTCGGAATTGGTTGATATTGCTTCTGGGGTTCCTCAAGTTGGTATTTTGTCTCCTCTTCTTTTCGCGATTTTTTATAAACATTTCATCTAAGTCTATTTCTTCCGATTATCGTCTATATACTGATGACCTTCAAGTTTATTGATAAAGTTCCATTGAGGGACTATCTGATGCCATAAAGGATGCTCAATAATGATCTCACTGTAGTCTCATCGTGGAGTGAGAGTCATGGGTTACGTCTCAACCGAGCAGGAACGCAGGCAATTATAATTGGAAGTTGAGGGCTTACTGTACGAAACGATTAAAATAACTTGTGTGCCTGTCAATGGTGCAGTTGTCTCATATTGCAAAATTATAAAAAACTTAGGGATATATCTTGATGAAAGCCTGACCTGATCACATCCACTGAAGGAGATCAGTAGAAAGTTGTATGCAATGTGGCACCGCTTAAGTCCTCTACAATATGTTCTTCCCATCTCTACAAAAAATTCTATTGCGGAGTCTTTATTTCTTTCAGTTATCGACTACGGTGACATCTGCTATACGAACCTTACTGCAGAACAGCTAAATAAACTTGAGCGGCTCCAAAATCTTTCAATCAGGTTCATATTCAGTTTAAGAAAATATGACCATGTTTCTGAATTTTGCACTACCCTCAAATGGCTTCGCCGGAATGTTCGAATTCTTTCGACACTATTTGAAAGAAAAATCATGTTTCGTGTCCCAACTTCCAAATGTGTGTGTGAGTGTGTATGTATATTTACCATTTGATTGAATTATGTTTAAGAGTGATTTAATAATGTTGTCTTTTATTATTATTGCTATTTTCTACTTTGTTATGTTTGTTTGCGTACATAACATGTAACTGCTTTGTTTCATTATATTATATGTATGTCTGTTGCGTACACGATAAAGTATACTTCATCCATTCATTCATTATTTGGCCAGCTCTTAGTAAGAATTATTCGTAAGTTTATCGTAAGTTATGTTCGGGTGCTTTAAAGCTACAGAAAATCAAAGTTTTTATATATGTTGCGAATGTATAAGGATATGACCTAATTTTGTAATCACTCGTAATGAACGATTTACATCCATAAACAGCGTGGAATTTAATTCTCAATGAATCTAATTCAGATAGTATAATATTATTATCCATTTGGAAATAATATTAAACCATCACTTACCTTACGACTCGCTCGTTTGTCAAAAAGTAGACGGGTAAATTAGGAAGCATTAAACAAATCCGGTCCCTTGACAAGTGCCTGAAAAATATATCGCAGCAATACCATGAAAAGAAATTGTAACACTTTTTCATCCTTATGCAAAATACTGTGTTCATTATTAAAATAAATGTAAACGTTATTTTTAAAATTTGTAAATATAATGAGATAAATAATTAGAATACATAATAATATTATTTATTTAATTTAATATTGTAATATATAAATATAACATTCTTAAAAGTTAGGGATACTGCACTTCTACACATTTATCATAATATATAATAAAAAGTTGTAATTAAAATTGACTGCTATCAAAACATAATGCATTGATGTTTTGCGCAGAATATCCAGACGAAGATAAAAATTTAAGTTGTACATAGATCATTGTGACATACTTTGGTACAAGGGAAGCGAATTATAAACATTAGACGTATCCTTAGGCGATCGGATGGGAATAGCGCATTTCCCTTCGCGTTGCCTGACAAAGTCAGTTCCATTTTTACACCAACAGAAGTTAAATCCATGTGACTTATATTTACTCGAGGCCTTATGAAATAATATACGATACTCTTTTTTTCAGTCTTCCATTGAAATAGATTTTTCGCTTCCCCCGGCTTACCTATGTCGAAGGTGTGCTCTTCCTGGATTTTGCGGCCTTAAGGGAGATCCATTAGTGCATTTAGTTTAGCGCGTCTGTGGCATCGTACCACTATAGGGCGGAGTATTTTAGGGCTGTTAAATAAGTTTATTTTTTGAGAACACCAAGCGTGGTGTGGTCCAATCAATATATAAATTCGTCATATCATCTTTTTCGCTGTTAATAGTATGATATGTTGGAGGCTCTCGTAATTGGTCTGGACAATTCTAATTCGTTACGCAATTGATGTTTGCGCTTGAGAGTTCCATTCATATTGCAGGTTAGCTGCGGTGGTGTTCAATATGTCAATTTCCCTCGTCTTATCGTTTGGAAGCTAAGACGGATTTTATTGGCATTCACCTTCTCTTCAAGCATTTCTTAGCGCTCGTTACAAGTTTTCAGTGACTGGGCGGCCTCCTAGAGTCTTTTGCTTAATTTCCGATAACCCCAGAGTGAGGCGACGGACATCAGCGTTGAGCCCCTTGAGGTCGGCACCTATAGCCAGCGCCACGGAGGTATCTTTCTTTCGCATAGTTATAAAATTCGAATCGCCGCCGGAACGCACAGGCGTATTATTATTATCTGGCTATTCGCGAGGTTTCTTAACGAATATGTTTTTGTCAAATAAGACAGCGGCATGGTAATGTGACACAGGTATCCGGAATTCGAAAAAAATTTTTTAGTTAAGTTTTGGCTCATTCTGCATATTTTCTTAATTGCGTCTAGCCCTACGGCACTCCCGGCGCACGGCGCTTAAGCTATCGTTCCATCACTTACAATTTGACGATATTGGTACCAGCTTTCTACCTAAGGCTTCGTTGGCGCAATAAAGAAAATGTCCGATAGCCTACCAGCGCTTTCATTAACGTATAACTCCATGCTAGTGATCTCCTTGGCGTGTGAGGCAAACAGTGATCAAAATAATTTTCAGCTTCCACTTTTCACATCACATCGATTGTCATTTATCTCAGTTATGGCCTTACTCAGGACCCGTGACTAGAAATAGACTGAAAAACAATAATTAATCGATAGTCGCCACATATACTTCAGGTAGGACTCGCCGGTTACGCATACGGAAGTACGCGCTAGACAGCGTGATGCTAATAGAGGTTTCAGCCATTGGGCTGCTATAGGTAGGTGGTGTAACAATGTAGGTGGTGCAACAAGGGTGTTATGAATTGTGAGATGTAGCTCTGCTATAAAATCTTTTCGAGCATTTCTACGGTCCGTGTCCGCGTATCTTACTTTGCGATTTCATAATAATGATAATACATTTACATCCACGCCTATAATTGTCTTATTACCTGCAAGCGATTGAAGGACCCTAGGTAGTTGGTGTATAATGAGGACCGACTGGCTCAGAAAAACGAAAGTAATTGCTAACTAAATAAACGCAAAATAATGGAATTCATAGGAAATTTGGAATGTGGAACAGAAATGCCCATGCAGACTTGGTTATTAATTTGCATGATTTTAGGTTGTACTGACGAGGTCCGATACTGTTATTAAACGAGTACGAAGTCCAACATAATCTGCCTTGACCTTTTCTAATTATAATAAAACATGTTTATTGTTATGCAGGTTTAGCTGCCTTATGGCAAATTTATTCATATTAAGTGGCCATAATGCGGTTTTCCATTTTGGCAAATGTGGGTCAGTCAGAAAATCCTGTGGCGTGGTAGGGCGTTTTAAAATATTTGGGCAGTTTGTGGATTATTGGGACACCCATGAAGCGTAGTGGTAAGTAGCGACACGGATTTTTATAATGGCTATAATTTGCTGAGTGGCCATATTGGTGAAATTTGGCGCAGCATTTATGAGATGTATGTAGGTACCAGTGAGTCACTTAAAACACGATGGTGGGCTATTTTGTTGGATTTGTAGGAATCTTTTTGGGTGATGTTGGATTCATATTTTATATATTGGTTATAAAGAGATATGAGAAGCATGTCGTCCGTAATACTCGTATCTTGCGAGGCATCCTTGATGAGAATACTGCCGACTATCTGGAAAGCTACCTTAAAGCTTTGAGCACAGATACGGTCATTTTCTTTGTTAGAATTTCTAAATTGTAAAAATATCTCTTCGTAAAACAAATCTGTGACCTCCCTTTGTAGTTTTTATCACCACCAACATCATCACTATCATCATAATTATCATCATCATAATTATCAGCCCTTATCAGTCCACTGCTGGACGTAGGCCTCTTTCAATGAATGCCAAGACGACAGAACTCCTGCTACTCGCATTCATTCCGGACCGGCCACTGCACGGAGATAATCTTCCCACCTGGTGAACGTTCGACCAACACTTCGTTTTCCTAAACGCGGGCTCCACTCCAGAACCCTACTGCCCCATCTGCCGTCGGTTCTACTGAGTGTGCGACCAGCCCATTGCCACTTCAGCGAGCTTATTCTTCGCGTGATATCGGATAATTTAGTTCTGCCCAATGATTTCGTTACGAATTTAACAGAACAGAACACCCAACATAGCACGTGCAAAGTGGTGTTTTGAGTATAATAAGTAATTATAATTCACAATAGTGTGCGCCTCCCTAAACACATGAGCAATAACAACGGAATTAACATTGAATATTCAAATAAACTCAAGAAACGTTCATACACTGATTTCACGAGTCTGTTTAATTTTTGTTCCTTCGATGGTTGATATTTTGTCCATAAACATTTATTCGTGTAAGCCTTCTCTAAAGTGACTGAAAGTATTCTGTGACACAGCATAAGTATTAATGAACATATTCAATTTCTGAAATGATATCAAAATTAATTTCAGAATTAACAATATTGTAGTATATTGTTCTCGTATAATTACACTGATGTTCGTTATTGATTCTTAAACTTATAAATTGGCTTAACATGTGGCGAATGTCCTATTACTACTGCGTAGACTCACTGAAGCATTTACAAGGGGTTCATACAACTTTGTCGAAGAGATATAACAACTACATCTCTATGACAATGAAAGTATGGTCGGTTAGGATGTACAGTCCCTACTTACATGGAGGAGTATATATCAATTGTGACAAGATAGCTGAAGGATACCACTACCACTGGAATATGCTGAGCTATTAAAACATTGCCTCACGTCTGGCTATATGATGTGGAATCATCAATTCTACAAGCAAGTAGACGGAGTAGCGATAGGTTCTCCAGTATCCCCTGTAGTCGCAGATATCTTTATGGAGGATCAAAGTTCTCAAAAGGAGGCAGCCCTTCGAACGTCACCAATAACACCAAGGTTCTACAAGAGGTATGTTGATGATACTTCCACAATATTACCTAAGGATGAAATACCCATATTCCTTAAACATCAAAATAATTTAGACTAATGTTATTCATTATATTTACTTTCTCAGAATCTTCTCAAAGAAGAAATCTCATTCTACAGAATGAGATTTCTTTACGGTGA
>JAFELO010000709.1:72639-111289 GCA_017140195.1 Eumaeus atala
CGTGAGCCTGCGCTCCGTAGTGTTTCGCGCCTGTGGTGTCTAGAAGTGAAGTGATGGTGGTCTTTGGCCTCGTGAGACGTCTGTTTCGTTGTTTTCGCCGGCATGGAAGACCGTACTCTCCTAGCCTGCTCCACGACACTCCCTCACCTTCGCAGACAGTTCCTTGGCCAGCTTGTAGAGTTGTGCCTTTATCTTCGGACAGCGGGTACGGGCCCAGAGTTTCCTCATATGGCGTTTCCTCTGAGGGTCCGCCAGTAGGCTCTGGGGCAGCTCACCCCGCCGGCGCGCTGTCTCCGGTACAACGGTGGTCGCCGCCGCCCACGCCTCCCGGATTTTTTCCGTGAAGAGTCGAGCGCCGGCCTCCACCTCGTCCGGAGTAGGCAGTTGCCCGGCGATGGTGAAGTCGACTAGGCTATCCTGATAGACGGCCCAGTCGATCCTCTCTCTGGTCCGCACTCCTTCCCTAAGGATTGCTTCGGAATCAAGTGTGACGAGGATGGGTAGGAGTTGAGTGTCGAGGTCGTACAGGACCTCGATGTTGATGACCGTGGCCTTGAGGTTCTGGTGTAGGGCGATGTCCAGAACGTCCGGGGTGCGCAGGGGATCCGTAGGCACGTGTGTAGGACACGGTGGTCCTTGCGCAATGTAGGCGCGCTCTTTCAAATCCTCCTGCATCCTGAAGCCAGCGTTGTTTGTGACGGCCGATCCCCAAGCTGGATGCTTGGTGTTCAGGTAGCCGACCAACAACACCTGGCCGCCGTTCCCCAGCACGTTGTGGACATCACCTAGGTCAAAACTGTTCCCGGGATGTCTATACGCCGCGTAGATCCTGAGCTCCTCCCCTGACTATAGCAGTCGAGCCCATGTCGGTGAAGGGGCCCTGTCTCAGTTCGTCGTGGACGACGTCCCGCCGAACGAGCACAGCCGTACCTCTGTATGGCCTCCCGCTCGGCGATACCTTGTCCCTCCGATACGCGACGTAATTCGGTAGCCGGAGGCTCTGCGTCGGCCTCAGCCAAGTCTCGCCCAGCAGGATGACCTGTAAGTCATACCGCTGAGCGAGCAGCCGAGGACTGTCACTCTTGCCGCCTATACCTCCGGGGTTCCAGTAAGCGACCTCGCTCGTCACGATCCATCACTGGCTCCCCGTTGGTTGGCTCCGTGCGTGTGTGATTTGCGCCAAGATGCGCGGGTCCCTGAGCACTCTGGTCTTTTACAACCGCCCTCAGCTCCTCCCTGATGAACTCTCGGATTAGCACCCTGAGATCGTCAACCTGGACACTGGGCTCGTCGCGCCGACGCTGCTCCCCTTCCGAGCGCCTCTGTTCCCGCGCAGATAGGGGGACTGATGTCCGTGGTGTGGGAATTGGTGTCTGTAATGTGGGGTGAGTCGGTGCGCTTGATGGTGAGCGTGCGTGTTCCGGGTCCCTAACCTGTGAGGGTACTCGGCGCACTGCGGTCGCGGTGGTCTCCTGTTGCGGAGGGTGGCAGCTTTGGAAGGCCACAGCTTGGGGCTTCCTCTTGCGAGTGCGCCTCCTCTTGGGCTTGGTCGTCTTCACCTGCCTGGGTTTGGGGTCGTTGGCCGGGGCGGATAGGGATAAACCTGGGCCGTACTCGACCTGTCCCTCCCTCTGCAACGGAGCCGCGGGCACAGGAGCGGCGCGGTGTCGGCCTTGAGGGACCAGTATATACTAGTCTCCATGCACAGCGGGCTTGGGCGTGATAGGTGGATGGATGGCCATGCCTCGGGCTCTGGCCTCCCTGAGGGAGGCCTTACACCTACGGTCATTGCCCGTGTGAGGGCCCTTGCAGTTGGCGCAGGTCGGAGTGGCTCCTCTCGGCCGCGGGGCGCTGTTCAGGCGGTCCAGCCCCGCGTGGTACAGGCAGCCGGGTCTCCCGCCTCTCGCCGGTATATGCCGCAAGAAGCGCACCGGGAAGCCCAGGCCCTTGAGCTCCTCGGCGTTGCACTCGGTGTCTGTCCCCACTGGAAGACCTTTAATACCCACCTTGTTGGGGAGGTCTGAGGGAGGGGGAATGCCACTGCACCGCCGGGTTCTCCTTGGTTAGGGCCATCAGTGGGACTGGACTGCCCGGAACTCCTCAGTCGACTGAGCTAGGAACCTTATGCCCTTCCCAAAGGGCCGGGCGTTGTGTGCGTGTCCCAGCACGTCACCAGTGTCAGTCTGGCAGGAACTCCACGACTATCGGAGGGTACTCCGATAGCCTGCGTGGCGGTTGGGACTCACTAGGGTTGCGGACAGTAGTAGACAGGGATAGGGGGGCAGGGGCACACCTAATTGGGGATACCTTACGGGGGCTCTCCAGAGCGGTGGCGAAGCTGCGATATCGAGTCTCGTCGACCGATCCGCTGGAGAAGGCATGCTCAACGTCCCCGGCAGATACAGCGGTCGAAGCGTAGGCGGCCCCCGGCGTCACCGACGAGTCCTCCTCGGGCGTCGCTGGGCCAGCCATTTCCGACTCGCGAGCCGCAGGTGACGTAGCCGGTGATGCAGGCGATGATAGGCGTGATGAACGCGGTGTTCCCAGTGGCGTTGGTGAGGTGGTGGTCGAGCGCGATGATTCCTCCACTGCGACCAACTTGGGTCCTTCAGCGGGCGAGGACGCCGTGAGCTTCTGCGGGCGTAGCCCCTCCAGCTCCGCTAGGTATTCCCTCCGTACTTCTTCAGAAGGGAACAGGGGTCTCCAGACCACAGTCCGTTCGACCTTCTTCCGTGGCATGGTAGGCGGCTCCGATGGTGGTTGATCCTCCGTCGGACTCGCTGTCCACTCCCCCGACCTTTCTTCAAAAAGGTCGGGGAGTATGTCGCGCGGTTCGGCTTCGGACCTGTTGGGTCTAAGTCTCCTTGTTCACTACAATAAACTATACATAGATGTATGCAAAAGCGCGTTGACTTCGCCCGAGTTCCAAACACGGCACGGAATAATAATTATTCCGGACCGCATTCCGAACAAGGACGAGAGGGCTGGGGCGCAAGCGAGACGGCACTATCACTCCCTCACCTTCCGGTAAGAGAGAGACAGCAAGCGTTTCCGAGTGCGTTGGTGTGGATACACATTCATTCTCCTATCCCGGTGGGACGGCAGTCCGACACGACCGGAGAGAAACCAGGTGATGGACCGACTGCTTAGCGCCCTCGCTGTGGTACTCGGTGTAGCACCGCCAACTTACTGACTGTTATTGATTCTTCAAATTGTGTAAACTTCGGATTATTGATATTGAAAAATTATAACAATATTTCCGCCGCACCCGGGATTCGAACCCATGATATCACGACTGTGGTTGACTACGCCTACCACTAGACCACAAGTACTAGTAAATTATACGCACTGTCTGTGCGTATAATTACGTAGATGCCTTAACCCACCTTATCCCTGTTCCAAATGTCATTTCCTACACTGGCGTCACTCGCATTACTTTTGCACTTTATCCATTGGTGTATTCCGAGCTTTGCTAAGATAAAACTCAGCCCTTACAAAGCCATTGTTAACTAAATACATAGCACCAGAAGTATTTTCAAAGTGTTTGTGGATAACTCTGAGAGGCACTAGTAGAGGACGGTACCATCGTATATTTAAGCTA
Organism: Eumaeus atala; assembly: GCA_017140195.1. Taxonomy (NCBI): domain Eukaryota; kingdom Metazoa; phylum Arthropoda; class Insecta; order Lepidoptera; family Lycaenidae; genus Eumaeus; species Eumaeus atala. The sequence goes on from JAFELO010000709.1 coordinate 76,241, forward strand.
TTGGTATGGTGTTTGTTGTTTGTAAATTGGGACGGTATTTTTTTTATTTTTAGCAATCGGAGCATTTGATGACAACCGACGCCCATAGACATCTACACAATTAGTATGCGGATTCATTTCCCTCCCCCTAACCCCATTGGGCCTTCGGCTACTCACAAAACAGACTGAGTAGAGTTACTCATTTTGCCTAGTCTAATCACTGGTACATTCAGTTTGTGTCTATTCCGAGTATTTGTAGCAGAACTATCACTTTTTTATCAAGTTTTGTGTACCCTCCTCTCCAACGAAGCAATCTTCTATATTATTAGGCCGTTACATTTAATCTTTTCGATGTTGAGGGATATACACTCCACTAAAAAGTGTAACACAGTCAGGTCCAGGCTACATTTATGACATTTATTTCTTTCGGCTTTAGTAATCAGGTGAATGTGCGTTACATTCTTAACGTAATAACTAACAGGAAATATATAAATGATGTAAACTTGTGGGCAGGAGACCTGCTGTCATTTTAATGTTCTTTACACTTTCTATTTTTTATTGCTGTGATAAAATTGAAATTATCTTGATTTTTGATAATAAATATACAACTTGTTTTTAATAACTAAATTGTTTGACTAGCGTTTTATTACAACTTTAACAATATGACATACAACCGAATATTTTCAGACACTTTAAAATTTTTCCTAACGTTGCAACATTTTTGATCAGTACACTACTGTCACAAAGAAACATGCACGGATATAACAGGTATTCAAGATGTGTGCGCCGGTAAGTATATGAAAGGCCAACTACTCATTGGCCTCTTATTGCATTTAATATTATCTATAACTCCACCAAGATAGTTTTCTCTTCCTCGATATTATCTGCCTTATCCGTCCACTGCTAGACATAGGCCGGTCTCCTGCGACTCCCGTCTACTCGATAAAATAATAGAATTTTCGAATATATGTGTTACACTCAAAAGTAAAAAGTGAAGCAGATCAAGCTTGGCGTTGCAGTAAAATTGAACGCCACCTCGGTGATTACTCTTGGACTATAACAATTATAGAGGTGGGGAAACACTTTGGCTGAGATCTGCATGTGCTTCACTCTGTCACGGTGTGTTACTGAATGACTCGCGGTCATTATGGACAGGATTCAATTCAAAGTTAATGGCGTTAAATATTCCGGTATGTACTTCTGTAAAATTTATTCTATAAAAATAAACGCCATTTTTATATGTTTTATTTTAATAAAAACAAATATTAAGTAGCACATTTTGTTGTAAAAAAATTGAATGTACATTTATTTTGTAACAATTCGTAAAAATATAATAATAATAATAATAATAATAATAATAATAATAATAATAATGTGCAATTCTAATATGTTGTCAATTATGGAGAATCCGGTTTAATTAAATGAATTTCAGAGTCAAATGACTTGTAAGATTCCATTATTACTAAATAAGGCCGGCACAAACGGGGAGGTACCATTACTCACATGCCCCTCTAAGTGTGATGCTATACTATAGCATTTCGTGGGGTTTATGAGTAACCGGAGCTCATAGAGGAAACGGGTGACAGTACATTAATTATAATAAAAATGATTGATGTTGTGAGGTTAAGGCGGCGTCGATTCTTATTAAATTACTCCAATTGCTCATTTGTCCCTCCGCTATGGAAACAGGCCAAGTGTGAGTCTGGCGCGTGCACCCTACTAATGGGCGTGACGAGCAGTGTATCTTTGTGTCTGACCGTCTGTACGACGCTCAAGACTTTTGTCAAAAATGCGTTGTAAAATCAAGTTGCAATTTGCCACGCAATTCAGACCTTAGTATTTGACGTTAATTAGCTCTACCCATGCGTTTTAGACATGCGCACAGACAGACAGATTGATGGAGAACAGAGTGATCCTGTAAGGTTATCGCTTCTTCCTTTTAAAGTACATACCGAATCCTAAAAATGAACGATTATACGTATCACATCAATCACACATACATGTTGGTTCATTTTGCGTGGCCCGATACTGGATATTGGGTAAAAGAGGGCGCCCCATCACTATTTTCCAGTGTTTACGCGTATTTTTCACCGTCGGTCGTAATCAGAAAAGGGGTTGTGGGTAACAAAAGAATTTTACCCTGATTTTGCAAAGTTTTAAACGTTCTATTATTTCAATTTTTATAAAATTGAATTTATTAATGATGTAATGAAGGAAAAGACATTTATTTGATTACAAACAAGAGACATACATCTACATGACACAAGTAATACTATTGTGCAAACAGTAAAGCTGGTGTGTCTCGAATGCATCAAATTATTAAAGTTATTTACGCCCTCAGAGATGAAACACTCTGTTATAAAATATAATTTCTGTTTTTTTTTTCTTGGATTCGTAGCGCAATGTTAGGATCTACCTTCGTCAATGTTAAGTTTCTCAAAACTTGTACACCTCGTTGTGTTTTTATTTTTACAAAAACAATACCGAAGAAAAATGATCTAGAGCTTCATTATCTCTTTTTCCATGCTGTTTTGTATTAAAAGAATCATTATATTTAAGCGATAAATGTAACATTTTTCTACGTTAAATTATTAGTGAACTAACTATGTAACAGACAATCATAAAGCAATAATGCGCGGTAGAATTCTATATTTCATGGATAATTTTATATTTTCGAATTAAACTTCAAATTAAAGGAAACAATGTGTTAATACATATCCACTATGAAAAAAAGCATAGCTCCATTTTCTCCCATTATCAGATCATTTCAACCAGAACCTTTTGGCAGTCACCGACGCCCATACTTCTAGGTGTCATAGGGTCAAAGTACATGATTAATTTGTAGGGATTGTTCGATTAATCATCAAAAAGTCGTAAAAAGTGTAACATGATCAAATGGATTTTGTGGAGGGAAACTATTCATTTATTTTTGTATACCTCAAGAAATTATATTTCTTAGGGCCGCGGTACGAAAAATATATAGAAGTAAAATCTAATCGAACTGACGCTCATAGTTACACGACCAGCGTAACGTTTTACCGTTGCTCATGTCGCTGGCGTCTCGTCTCACATAAAATAAGCACAAGGCCAGGGGTTTTCGGTTTGACTTTTATATTAGTGTTACCTTCGGATTCCGACATGTATTAACCGATTTCGATAAATTTTGTTTTATTAGAAAAAAGCGAAGGGTCGCCATACAGAGTTTGATCAAGATCTCTGAGAAGTTGGGTGATTTTCACGTCACCGGAAAATCAGCCTACTTTTGTATGTGTACAACATGTGTTTCGTATTTGAATGATTATATACGATCAAACAGAATTTGATTTTTGTAGGGCAGTAATGGAGGAAAGGCCTCCATGTGTACTTCTTTTTGAAATTTACTTTCTAAGAAACTCTTAAAGGCGGGAATAATGGAAAAACGGTGTAAACGTGTGAGATGACGTTTGAGCAATGAAACGTAACGTTTACCAGCACATACGTCGCTTACGGCTCACGCGTCGTACCGTCATTTCAGAATCATGCATGCATGCATTTTTGTGATTAAATACGTCTATAAATATCCGTACATGTGATACTGTCCTTGGTTCTTGACCACTGGACTCTATACAGTGTATGAAACCCCTTAGCAAAGCTCTCACTTTACGGTCGAGAGGTACCTCACTTATGTCGACTCGCGCTGCCGGTGCCGGTCAGGTGTGATGAGAAATATACCAATGTGAAGTGGCAATGGACAGGCCACACGAAGAAACAATAACCGTTGGGGAAGGAAGGTTCTGGAGCGGCGGCCCCGCATCGGAAGACGGAGTGTTGAACGGCCTCCTGTCCGGTAGACTGATGACTTGGCTAAGATTTTAATGGAACTTTTGTATTTATATAAGACATTTGTCATTAGACACAAAAGCAAAAACACTTCAAGCGTTTGCACATTGATTGAAACACACATTGGAACAGTTATAATATATTTTTACAGTTATCAGAAGACTTAATAATTTTTTTGTCGTGTCATTCTAACTAGACATATGTTATTACCGACATGAATTAAATTTAATAGATTTTTTGGGATAAAATACAACATGTTTTTTTTACATTTATTACATCTACAGTATATGTGCTCGTACAATATTCTTTAGTAAATTAAAAAGTTTTTTTTTTGTGTTAATATACAATTTTTGGGCTGGTTACACAAGTTATACTATCAAATCCAATATTCTATTTTATATATGTTACTAATTGTGAGTAGATTTAAAGTGTAATAAAATTTTATTGATGGCTTGGAGATGTGAAAGTAAGTATAAAATTTTTAATACTACTATAAACATTACAGTAGGATGTGAAAGTAAGTATAAAACATTGAATTCTACTATAAACATTACAGTAGGATGTGAAAGTAAGTATAAAACAATGAATACTACTATAGATATTACAGTAGTAGTAGGTATTAAATTATGTTCCAAGATCACTATTTCTGTACGTATAGACGCAGTTTTTGTGTGTGTCTCGAAATAACCAAGATTACGTGAGGATTGTGCATGACCAGTTTCTTCTTTTGCGTTTGGATTATTATAACACACTCGCTCGTTAGACCCTGAAACTCGTTAATAGCTAAATGTAAGAACTCGGATACGATCCATATCTGCAACACTTTGTGAGCGGTTTTTCTTCCTGCGTCTGCACCAGAAATAGTGTTTCTGCAACGACTAGTGTAGATATGATATTGTCACAGACCAGTTGTACATAGAAAGACATCTGTAGATCTCAAGTAGCAAAATGGGCTGCGAATATTGCAATCCGAAGCGGTTTTCTCTTTGTGTAAATGGCAACTTATTCATATCTCCAATGAGGCCGACATTTCTCTTAAGGAGCTTTGCAGCCATTTTACCAAAATGGTTCATAAGGACCTCGTCCATTATTAAACATTTATGTGATGCAGAATCTTACAATCCATTTACCAGTACTGAAGCTATCATGCTTTGTGCTTATCTATCCAGATATATCGGAAAAGTCCCATAGTTTCGGTCTTCCATCAGCTGCGTCGTATTTTTTATTATGTTATCATTCTTATTGAAATTATTCATGATCCACATTGTCTCACTGTATCCAGTAGTATTGCATCTGTTCCGCGTAACTTTCTAATCCAGCTTCCGAGTAAGTATCCTCGAAAATGTCTGTTGTTATACCAAGTATTCCCAACGTACATGATTTGCGTGCAGTTTGCGGTAACAATAATAAGTTTAGAGTGCAATCTTGCGTGTTTACCTTACCTGCTGTTCATTCGACAGCTTCATTGTTATATATGGCAGCATCTCCTTCCACTAACAGCACCTCCAAGAGCTTAGGGTTTATTGTTGGCATTTAGAATTAGCCTCCATGATTGTCTGAAACTGACGTTTATTTTGTGGAAGACTGTCCCTATCTAAGTTGGAGGCATATGACCCGGCCAAGGTCCGGTCAAGGTCAAGCGATTTGGCTTTTGGTGGTTTGTACACACAATATAGTTTTAAAGCTATTCCAATCGATTCAATTTCAGATTGTAATCCAGCTGGGTAGTTCCGGCTTTCGTATTAGGAGACACTATGTACACATCCCCCGATGGTACGTGATAGAAGGTGCCCTTCGCCACGTTTTACTGTTTGTACTCTTATTTTCAATTCAAACCAAGAGGAACGACCTGAGATCATAAACGATGCAGTAAACTATTCACTTCACATTGGTATTGTGAGATTCCGGCCCATTACAACGGAGGAATGAAGATGGGCAACACGTTTTCATTACAATAATACTGGTGTCTTTTGGCGCCGGTAGTTACCAAGAAGTTCCATCAGCTCATTAGCCATCATAAATAATAACAAAAATATTTTTAGTCGGCGGCGAAGTCGACTCCAGCGTCACGTTACTGGACTACATCCGAAAGACGCTCGGTCTCCGCGGCACCAAGTACATGTGCAAAGAGGGCGGCTGCGGAGCTTGCGTTGTCACCATCTCCAAAAAGAAAGATGCTCCCCCAGAAGGCGTAAATGCTGTAAGTACTTTTATTTATATAAATAATGCATATAAAATATGTTCTTATAACAACAATGGGATTCTCAAATACGAGAGGGTATGACTTCTGCCGACATATTGGGCCGGCAATGTTTTAGACGTAATTTTATCAAGACGTAAAGTAATGTATGTGCAATCGCGTTTCTTGTGGTTTTGTGAGAGTCTGTTGACCCATTAGAGGTATGAGTACAGCCAGAAAACGCATCTTTATAAAATAACGCGTAGACGTAAAAAAAAATGTAGTACCAATTTATCTAATGATTTAATTGTGAAATGTTCAATAGAGATTAGGTTCTCATTGAAATTATATTTAACAAGTATATGATAATACAAATTATGAACAATCTACTAGGCTATAGCCTAGTAGATTGTTCAATACATGTATGTATGAGTATTTCCACATCCCCCTATTCCAATCTACTAGTCCGACAACACCGGAGCAAAATCAAGTGCAAGGCCAACCTGCGACGGCTTTCTTTTTTATAGCATGATGATGATTTCCGACCGATTTCGGCTATGGCGGCCACTTCGACTCTTTATTTAGTTTGGCGCTGATGCACACGAAGATGGCTTACGTAGCCGATTTTCGCGGCAAACTGCCTTCCACAATGTGTACAAGTGAGGTTGTCGCTTTCGTAATGATATTGAATGGCGGCGAGTGAACGCCTTTGTACTCATCGCGTTTGGATTCGAGGTCTTATAAGCGCTGTATTACGAATTCGCGTGTTCGTGTCTTCACAGTCTGTGTCGCTGTGCTGCCAAGCTTTCCCAACCAGATGGTTGTATAGTGCATCTTTTCATGTGACGCTTCAGAACATCCTTATATCTGAGGATCTGCGCGCCATGCTTGCGCTGGCCCTCCTCTAGCACAGAATAAAATTTGCGTTTCGCCAGTCTCTCCTCCCCCATCCGTGAAACATGACAGCACCAACGAAGTTGACGACGCATTAAATAAGCTTCAATGCCACTGACATTGGCCCGTCTCAAAACTTCGGTTTTGCGAACTCTGTCGGACCATCAGATTTTGGTGAAATCTATCTAGTGTACGTATATGGTAACGATACTCACACCAGGTCTCAGAGGAATAGAGAAGGCCCTGCAGTACGATCGCCATTTACACCGAAACCTTAGTAGCTAGCTTAAGGTCGTGCGAGACCCTAGAACACAGCTAAGGTGCAGCTGCAACACTGATCCTGTTGTTGATCTCAGCGTCAAGGTCACACTTAGATGTAGTAGTGTTTCGTTCCTCGTCAAGCTTTATTGTTAGTGTCTCAGGACCATCTTTAGACCGAACTTACAGCATGCATGGTGGAAGGCAGACATCGGCTATTGCAGACCACCCGGGGCACAGTCTACCAAAGGCACAGGTCGTCAGCAAACATGATGTCTTTGATAGGCACATACGAGAGCTTAGTGCGCGCCTTAAGTCTGGCCAGGTTGAAGAAAATGCTATATGCACGGAAGCGAATAGAAATCCCTACAGAAACAATTCCTATGACCTCTCCGACTGCTACTGCAAAGTACATAGCGAACAGAGTGAGCGATAAGATGCAACCCCTTGTTTTAGCCCACAGATAACGGTGAAAAAGTCTGACTGTTCGCTATCCACAAAGACGCAGCACATTGCATATTGTCATGCAGGAGTTGCGTAGCTCTCACAAATCTCTCTGTGCATCCTGGCTTTCCGAGTACATCCAAGAGAGCTTCACGAGACGCACTGTCAAATGCCTTCTCTAAGTCAACAATGCAAAGATACAGATGTCGTCCTTTGTTCTCTACTTTTCTCTTGAAGTAGACGTACTGAGAAAATAGCATCACATGTGCCTCGGTCAAATCGGAAGCTAAACTGGGTTTCAGGTAGATAAATTTCTGACAGGTTTTCTAGGCGGTTCAATAGAATTATTGCTAAGCCTTTACCAGGGGTTGACAGTAGTGATATACCACGATACGAGTCACAGTCAGATCGGTCACCCTTGTTATTGTAGAGGGCACTAATGCAAGATACTTAAAAATCGTTTGGGACTCGCTACTCCTCCCACTCCAAGAGTTTCCTGTACGACTACATACCACCTTATTTTAGTAGCTCGTTTGGTACATGGTCAATGCCGCCTAACGCCCGCTTATTTTGCTGATGCCTGATGGCAGTGACAACCTCATCAAACCTCAGAAGATCATCCAGCTCAATAGATAAGGGAAGTTGAGGCATTAACCAAATGCTCTGGAGATAATCTGATCGATCCATGTTAAGCAAAGTGTTTAAATGTTCTGTTCAACGTTTTAGTACACCATCCTTGCTAGACGGGAGGTGTATGCCGACCAAATATCTCAACGGTACCTTCGCTTTGTAGGACATATCAATAAGCTCACGTAGCTCACAATTAAACACCCGAAGGTGGTTAGTATTAGCAAGCCACTGTATTTGGCCAGCGTTGTCCCGCCAACATTTATCTTTTACATGTCCAGACAGCTTGCGCAATTCTTGGTCACTCGCTTCGACCATTACAATGCTTCCCCCTCTTCTAATATACTGTCGCAAGAGACCTCGATGTTTTACGTGCGCTGTCCCGAAAGCTTCGTCGTAAACATCGAACCAGTCTTCGCTGTGCCGAGCCTAATGTTGCTGTAGAGTTTCCAAAAGGTGACTAGACAGAGTTCTCCAAGCAGCAATGACATCATCCGTCTCATTTACAGGCAACACAAGAGCTTCCCAGATAAGGCTTCAGCATATCTCTCCCTAGTCTTGAAATCTGTTAGCCTATCCACGCTAAGGCACGCAGGCATCTTCCTTGTGGATCTCCAAGGCCGACGCGGGCAAAGTCTCAACTTAGTGACAATAAGATGAAGGTCAGTACAGCAGTGCGCGCCGCGCATAACGCAGGTGACTTGCACTTGAGTTATATCTCTTTGCCGTATGATAGCATAATCTATCAGATGTCAGTGTTTGGATCGCAGATTCATCCACGTCGTCTAGTGCTTAACGTCAAATCGGAATATAGTAATCTATACCGCAAGTTTTTATTGAGCGCAAAGACTGAGCAGTAACTGACCATTGCTGTTCATGTTACCGACTCCGTGTCTTCTCAGAACCCCAGGCCAAGCCTCATAGTGCCGACCAACAAAGGGTCAGTTTTTTGGTGTTTATGTTGTCAAGACATTGAGATAATTCCTCACTGTCTAACGTTGGGGTATGAACACCGATGATATAAAGGTAGTTGTGTGAATCCAGGTGTCGACACACTGTGATAATGCGGTCCGAAATGTGATCGAATATGAAACTCGTGAAGACGCTACGTAAATTGCATTTTAATAGCAAATTCTAACCAGGACCGACGAGGTTCCAGTGAAGGAGTACCTTTCCAGAAGAAAGTGTAATCACCTCCAACTCTCTTTCATCGGCGAGATGTATTTCGCAGCAGCCACACCCACATTACAGCGGTAAAGTTCACGAGCAACTATAGCTGTTTTGCGCTCGGGGCAGTCGGCTCCATGTCGGTCAATAAGCGTTCTTACGCTCCACTCGCCAAATGTCATGATAGATGGTTTCGTGATGTATTTATGTTTTCTGTTGCGTCAACCACGTATTAATACGTCGTCGATGGTAGCCGCGGCTTGCATCGCACCAGACCTCTCTACATCAACCCGTCGCCACAGGACTTAACGTAATCGGAGTCTATATTTTGGAAGCGGTGAAGTACGCAGGATATATTAAGGTGCGCAAACGTCCGTACATACGCAGGTGAATACACTCGTCCCCCCTCCTCTTGATTCAGTGGACGGTGAAACGCTACGACTGGGGAAGAGGTCGGATGATCTGTCTAGCCGACGGTAACTTAACGCCCTCTACCGACGTCCTATGCCATCCACTTTGCCTTGCTCAATCGCCGAGTATACCTATCTCCTTCGCAATATCTGCTTTGGGTTGCCGTCCTTGTCGGAACAGACATTACATATGTGGAGCAGGAAGGACCTTAGAAGCTGTTAGACCGGGGAGGGAAAGGAAATAAATTAGGAAATGGGTTATGAGTTGTAGGAATATACAAAGAGAGAGGATAGAAGAATAGTGGGATGCTACCGTCTCGTAAGAATAGCGATAGAGGTAGTAGCAGCTTGAGAGGCCGGGGTCGCGTATCCATACGTTATTTGCAATTTTCGATCTAGGAGTTGCAAGTGACGTCCCTGACTCAGAAGATTTTTATAGTATAGGGTGTCAAACGAGCAATCAGAGTCTTTCGACGACTACCGATGCCCATGATTATCTGCATAGCATGCCGTTTCGTTGCACTCCCTTTTATCCCCCCCCCCCCCCAATTGGCCACCGGCTACTAGCAAAACGCACTAAACGTGACACCATAAGTGTCACTTTACGACGGTACCAAATGTTTCACGTCTTCAGTGAGTGAACCAGTAATTAGAAATTAAATACTTTCCGGTCCAACGCTCGAATCTCCATGATCTATAGTTAAACATACTTACCTTGTGTTGGTGGTCTTGTAACCACAAATCAATATAAAAGTATAACACAGCAATATTTTACACAAAACGCTAAAGCAAGGAATATTTCCCAAATTTACCTTAATTCGGATTTTAACCTCAATGCGGTGATAAAACTTATCCATCGTACTTCCAGCACGTTGTAAGATCGATTTTGAATCCGTTATATAGGTGCGACTGGGATTACGAATAATTTATAGGACTGAAATTCTCGAATTGGGGGTTAAGCATCTGAAGGTGTGGAAAACATTTTCATTTGTAACATTGTTCAGGGTTGTATTTGGAATACATCGTGACAAGAATGCTCAATTGTGTTATGAGGCAACTTTATTTGAAACTTCAGTTATGATCTAAATTATAAACTATACGGTCGTCATAATATTATTATGGGTATATTTACTGTCGTCATCGTTTTGCTTGGTATGGACTATATATGTAAAGCCCATGCTTTACATATATTTTACTTTACAGTCTGCATATTTGATATATCAAGTAATATTTAATTTTGTTTAGCTTGTACTTCAAATCAGTTTATGATAAACCTACTATATCGCCTGTTGTTTTCAAATATGTAAATATGTATATTTAAGCGGATGAAAATTCATTAATGTCATTTCTATACATATATATATATATATATATATATATATATATATAAATCTCCACGACTGTCATCTTATAGGGTAGGTAGAGCGAAAGAAGCCACGTATCACCACAAATCAGATAAGATTTAATGTAATTTGTTATATTTTTAGTGCCTCGTGTCCATTACATCCTGCCAGAATTGGGAGATTACAACAGTGGAAGGAATAGGCAATAGACATGTTGGCTATCATCCGGTTCAAACGGTCCTTGCGGAGACAAATGGCACTCAGTGTGGATATTGCAGTCCTGGATGGGTTATGGCAATATACAGGTATGAACTTTTATTTGTTTGAGATATCTTAAGAGATCCAATTATCCTATTCCAGAAAGTGCAAGACAACAGAAGAGCGGGAAATCAGAGCCGTAGAGTTGAGGTCGTTGCGAAAAATATGACGAGTTACCCTCGCCGACCGTGTTTGTATAAATGAAGTGTGAGAGGTTAGGTATGAATAAAAATGTCGGTATAAAATGAGAAAGGGCATGTTCTGTTGGTTCCGACATATTGAAAGATTGATTAAATGAATGAAGGAATTAATATAATATGGAAGTTACACAGACATGCTGGGATTGTGATATGTGTCACCGATATCCAAATGGAGTGAAGGGGGAGGGAGGCCAGCGAGTCTGCAAAAGAGTTCTACGGAAAATATTGGAAAATTAATTTACTGGCGACGCCCATAGACATCGACAGTAATTATAATGCCCTCCTTATCTTCAGTAAAGGTCACCACAAATACACAATCACATTGCATAAACACGACGACGTGTCTGTTGCTTTACGGCGATGTCAAGCGTGAGGGGTGTCTCCTGTCGTTGGGAAAGAAGTGTCGAGTGTCCCGCACCGGGCGGGATAGTGTATGATTGACTAACGAGTTGATTAAATTAGTGCGGAATCACTGGATGCAAGTGGCCCTATGGCGCTCTAATTTGGAGGCTAGGCACAGGCACATGCACAGTGGACGTCGTCTGGCCGCAAATGATGAGAGGCGCCTACTCATTCATACCGGGCCAGTTCTGGCTGCATCACACAGTTACAATAACTCGCATCATATGCTAGCCTAGTATTTGGTTTTTCTACTATTACAGTTCAATTGATACGAATAATTCTATATTCATTATAAAAAACTATAATCAGAGTCAGATTCAAAACAAATTGTAAGCTAATTTCATAATTAACTGCACGACTTAGTTGTTTTTAATTCCAATATAGCTTTGCAACTTTTTGTCGCCTATTTCATTATTAATAACATAACATACAATAATCGCTACAAAAAATAAATAATGGTAATGAAGGAATACGTGTTCAACACGGATTTTGTTTTTTGTATATAAAGGAATGATCCGCAGTATATTTTGTGCTCAGCACGTTTCTAGTCATTCATTGAAGGAAAAGCTTTCTTAGGCCGCCCCCTACATAGCCTACACCCGACGTATTGGCCTCAGGATGAACTTAGACAAGACAAAGATCCTGTTCAACGAACACGTTCTCCCTACGCCCGTAAAAGTAAATTTTCGAGCTATTCTCGATGCCTTAGTCGAATACGTCTGCCTCGAACAACCATTGCAATTAGGCAAACATAACTAAGAAGGAAGCCGATAAAAGGATTCAGTCGGGTTGGGCAGCATTCCAGAAGCTTCGTCGCATTAGCATGTTACGATTAATGTGCTATAATTCTATAAAGGGATCAACAAGGCGGGTAAAGAGACCATAAGATGTTTAGTTAGACTTTTAAATAGATTTATTCAAATTGGTCTGATATTCATTAGTAATAGTGAGGGCATGATGTCTTATCTGGGTAGTTGTCCAAGACTCCCGGCCGTAACTTGGATTGTCCTTTATATATATAATTGTTCCTCTCAGACGGATTTTTCTTCAATCCTCATATACCATATTTGAAGAATACAGTTCTATCAGATCTTCATATTAAGTCTCAATTTAATAAGCAAAAAGAAAAATAGTTAAAAGAAGTGGAGCTCTGAAAAGGAACACAAAACCCATAAGATTCCCATTCTCTTGGCTTCATGAGCCAACTAAAATCAGGCAAGATATAAACTCAGTTGCAATTAAATAGAATGTAATATCAAAACAACAATGAAACATGGGGCCGCAAGAAATCATGAACTCACCCTTTTTTATGAAATATTCATTCGTGCATTGTGACACGAATATGTAGGTTCTCCGGCGGAATATAAAAAAAAACTATTTCATCATCATTTGGTGATGGCAAACAGCATCAGCCATCACACAAATATCAGGTCCTCCACACCGCCAAAAGGAAAAAGAGTGACATTTCTTCAACACAGAGAACATTAAACCGTACAGTCAAAGATGACAGATATACTTTTTTATAAAATATTTAAGTTTCAAAACATAATTGTTACAATCATGTCACCTTTACCGCAGAGCTTGAAGACAAAATTCATACCTGTTACGAATTCTGTCGGACAGAGCAAAATTGCGACCAGTCCTAAATTAAGAGGCCATGTTTCGGTCCCGCAAGTCATCACGGGGATGACGCATTGGTTGAATACTTTTGTATTCAAGCTTCGCGGTATAGTAACGTTTACGAGGCCGAAATTAAAATGCATAACTTTTATATTTTTGTAAATCAACGATTTTTTACCATATCTTTATTTCATATATCGTGAAATATCCGTGTGAAGCTGGGAAGGCTGATTGTTGTTTACACGTGTGAGATGTAATCAACAAACATGACAGGTTTTATGTTAATTATATTAATTGTCTCTCGTCACATACATCATTGAAGTCAAGGGTTTTAAATTATAACATCCCTTTCAATTACATTTGAACCGAAGTAGGTTTAAACAAACATTTGTATACTTAAAATAATTGAAATATAAGAGCAATCGCAGCTTTTCTACGACTACCGACGCCCATGAACGTCCACATAATTACTATGCCAATGCGTTGCCCCCCCCCTCCCCAATTGGGCCACCGGCTGCTCACAAACCGCACGAAACGTGACACTGTAGACGTCACTTTACTTCGGATTTATGTGAGCGAGATGTACCCCGGTTGCGCCAGCCCAATTAAGTTGCATAGGAGCATGTGGTGTCGCGCACTGTGCATGGCACTACCTTCTCCTACGCAGCATGGCACCACTCTACCTTATATAATGCCAAATTATTATTTAATGTATTGCCAAAATATAAATCTCCGTGCAATAGCCTGTCCGAGATGGATGCGATTAGCAGGAGACCGGCCGTATTAGCGTCAAGGAGGCTTATGTCCAGCAGTGGACCGATAAGGGTTGATAATGATGATGGTGATGATGTTACGAATAAAATGTAGGCGTGATTTTGGCTACAGTCATATAAATCTACAAGAAGACTTCAAATGTAAATGCGTGCAATTATTTCTTTTTCACGGTCGTGCCTCCATAAATTATAGTTATTGCAAAATTTGTTATTGGTAGCATGTTAATGGATATGTTAATCTCGCTAATGTTTATAGCAATCTTGCATTTTTTTTTTACTACATTTAGATATTACAGGTAATTTACCATACGAATTATAATAAGATGTTAATATTTCTAAGTGTTCATTACCAGTTAACATCTAGTGATCATAGATATGGTCACAGTAATTACACAGTATTCACTTTAACAATTTTCCATGTTTTTATAGCATAAGTGGGGACGACTAGTGAGAGCCTCCTTTCGCCTCGTTCTCCTTTACCGCGTCTCCTAAATGGACAATTGTATTTTTAACTTCATGTAAATAGTAAATTCCGTTTTTGGTAACGCGAATTAGAAGTATCCATGCATGAAACATATGAGCCAGAGTTCTGCTGTTGTAGCATTTGGATGTTCAGCAATTTTGTGTTACCTACGTAAAAATGACCTTTGATCATATATTTCGGTCAGCCATTGTCATCCTACGAGTGTCAATGAAGACAAGACAATAAAATAGTTCAAATTAAAAGTGACGCCCATTACACGCCATAATGTAAAAAAAATTTCGGCCATCATAAAATATTGTTACGTCATTAATTACTTTCTAGTTCAAATATCTGTTTACTGTTTATAACATTTAAAACAGTGCTCAACTTTTTTTGTTTTTTACTACGGATTTTCTGTACACCTATTATACCCACACTGGGAATGCAAAATATTGATAACGATGTTATGATACCGTTTTATGTACCAAATTAAAATAAAAAATATGAATAGAAGAAACCCGACTACTTAAAATATAACGCAACTAAAAAGAAAAGACAAGGCTGGCCGCTTCTAAAGTCGGGAGTCGAGATCCGTATAAAATCCTCATAATTAATAACAATCGGGTTATTATTAAAAAGGCTACAAGTTATTGGAAAGGCTATGAATTCTTCTTCTTAGTAGGTTTATGGTTTCTTTGCAGAAATAATCCTAAAAGATTATTAAATAATTTAAGATCTTATTTCTGTTCCACAGCGTTTCTACAGGTACGTACATAAAGTAAGAGTCATGGTCGTAACTAAGATTATTTTTTATGAGCTTCGTCTAAATACTTTTCCTACCTTTGTGTAATCGCACTCAAATCTTTTTTCGTGTTTCTTTTTCTTCCAAAATCCATATTTATATTAGATTGTCAAGAGAAGATCACCTGCTTTTAAAGTCTGGTACATTAATAACTGTCTGGCTATTATTATAAATTGAAAAAATCCAATTACACTCTGGTGCGACCTCACGACTTTGATTCAACATGATTACCACTAGAACACGAGGCAGTCAATATATACCTACATTTATATATACCTATACAATAATATACACATTTATATAATGCGTTACAGTTGTTCGTCATTAGCTAATTGAGGAAGGTGCGTACGATATTCCTCATTTTAGGCAAAATTTGCTATCAAACGCATGCTTCTGATATAATTTAGGTACAATGGTCTAAGCTCACTTAAGTGGCTGTGGGTTTGTCACACACTTAGAAGATCAGATGGAAAACGAAGTATTGATCGACCGTCATACCCACTATATACAGTAAAAACATATTTTATAGTAGGGAACCATTGTTGGGTTTCTCTGTAAGCACAACGCGACGAGATTGTTTTCGATAGGCTTATGGATATTTGTAACATTTCAGTTTACTCAAGGCTAAAAGAATGACAAAGCTGGAAATCGAACAATCAGTAGGAAGCAATGTTTGTCGATGCACTGGTTATAGACCCATCCTCGATGCATTTAAGAAATTCGCATCCGATGCTTATAACTCCATCGATATCATGGACATAGAAGACTTAAAAGTTTGCAAGAAATCTGGTGGAATAAAAACAAGTTGCGATGATCTCGGCGACTGGTGTCTGGTGTCGAGAGAAGACGTGGGAAGTAGACTAGTGCATATTAAATTAGAGGACGGCAAGCACTGGTACAAGGTTGATGGCATTAATGACATTTTTGGTGTATTACAAGAGAGGGGAACTGATTCATACATGCTTGTTGCTGGCAATACAGGAAAAGGTAGGGATGTGTTAGACCGCATATTGAATTTTAGTAAACATGATGGCATAAAATATGTCTTTTAAGACACAATATACCTGAATACTGTAACAGTAATAGCAATACCTAGTAAGAGGTAGTGCCGTGCTGCATAGGAGGTAGTGCCACGCATGGTGCATGACACTACACCCTCCTATTCAACAGAATTGGGCTGGCACGACCGGGGTTGTCTCGCTCACTTCGTACCGGCGTAAAGTGACAGCATCGTATCTGCTGTGGTTTATGAGTAGCCGACGATCCATTGTGGTGTGGGGTTGATAGGAGGGCAAAGCATCTGCGTAGCAATCATATGAGTGTCTATGGGCGTTGGTAGTCATTAAAAGGCTCTGATTGATCGTTAGCCCCCTAACGCCTTAAAAATACTTAAACTTCGTCAAGGCCAGCAATGTCCTTAAATATTAGTTACCTGCAAGGAACATATTATAGTGTCCACGGGTGTGCTCTATGATCTATTCCCGCCGGACGGTATTCCGGCAGAAGACGAAGACGGTAATACAAGGAATATAGGAATAGGTAGTGCCATGCTGCATTCGAGGAAGTAGTGCCCTGCATCACTATACATTACATCCGTCTATGCAAAGGAATTGGGCCGGCACGACCGGGGAGGTATCTCTTCCTCATAATACCGCCATAAAGTTACACCTTTTGTTTCGCGTTTCGTGCGGTTTGTGAGTATCCGGTGGCCCATTGGATGTAAGCATGTTGAGCATGTGATAAATATAATCAAATTAAAAACACCCCAAGGTATAACAAGTACTGTTCGCGTTAACCGGAAACAGCTAAATAATTATAAATCCTCGGGTACTATTAATAATAACTTGGGACATCTGCACAACCATTTTCTCAGTCAGCCCATGATTATGGTTGCTGCAAAGCTCCTAAAACGTTCTAAAAAATCCGTAAAAGCATGTTGAATATTTCGCAGTAGCTACAATTATAATACAATTAACCTCATTACGAGAGATTTGGTAATGCCAACAACAATGCTCGGTACACGAACAATAGTTTGTGTCAACGATTACGTACAGAAGCATTCAATTAGATAGGAAGTGAGGAAGTTATATTGCCTTAATTGAGTCTAATTTCATGTTATATTTTAGGTGTGTATCCGATCCACGAATACCCGCAAATACTAATCGATGTGACAGCGATACCAGAGTTGAAAGGTCATTATTTTGATCAGAACTTGGTGATAGGGGGCGGCACTACACTCACAGAACTCACACAAATATTCAAAGAATATTCTAATACTGACAACTTCAGGTATCTTCAAGTGTTGAATGATCATTTAAGTTTAGTTGCCCACATACCAGTAAAAAATGTAAGTAACCAGTTTATGTTATCTGATAATTGCCAACCTTATTTTTTATTGATTGTAACATCCATCATTAGATAAATATAATTTAAATTAATAAAGGTTGGTAATTTTAAATTAATTGCAATGCCTTTAGTGCCTTTCAATTACTCTATTGGTATTTCATACGATGTCATGCCTCATTTCTATTTCAATGCGCGGTTTCACTAGTTCTATACGATAATAATTTTACAATATAATGGCGACACGGGAAAATATAAAATTTATATGTACACACCTAAAACCTTATTTGAAATAAGGAACTGTGAAATAAAGCACATTTCACGTTATCTGAGGACAGTTTTTCTAGGTTATTTGGCAAACCAGTTTTATGTATTAGCTTCGTTATAACTTGACACATTTTACCGTCTCACTGCTTGGAGCTAAGCTTTTTTAAAAATATGAATCTGCATTCATAGCATACCCTCTATGCGAACACGATACACAGGTGTGGTTTAAAATAGAAAAATATGAATAGAAAATTTGTTATTCTGCCTACCTCTTCGGGGATAATAGGTGTGAAGGTACTTTTTTTTTTCTTTTAAAATTTGTTATTGGCGCCCGTCAGAAGTAAGCACGTGTCTGCTAATCCTTAAAAACGGTTTCTATTCTAATATATTATATTCATCATTTATTTATATATTTCATATAAGTAGATATTTCAATATAAGAAAATAGGGTTTAAAATAATAAGCAAATACTTTAATTTCAGATCGGTACAATAGCTGGTAATTTGATGCTGAAAAATTACAACATAAGTTTCAAATCGGACATATTCGTGATGCTGGCTACAGTGGGCGCCCAAATTACTATAGGTAAGTCAAAATACTCTACAGTAAGAAATAAAATGTTTAAGTTATTGAATTTTTATTTACTACTACTTAACATAATTTTCCTACACGCCATATGAACTAGGTTAGAGCTTAAAGCCTACAAACTTTTCAAGTTTTATTACAATAACTATATTAGAGCAAATTTTAATATTTCCATCCATCATCCTATTCCCAAAGCCTTCTTAGAGTATTTTGGAACGCTGTGCGACTTTCATCGAGAACTGTACCACTAGCTCAAATATTTACAGATTACATAAATTTTGGACATCTACAATTTATTTGCGATAAATGAATTAAGTTGCACGACACGTAGTAGTAGTTTTTCTATATTTTTGTTTAACGGGATTAGTGTAAGAGGATATTTCAACATTTATATTTTTCAATCTTTAACAGTGACGGAGCCCGGAGTGAAAAAGTCGATGTCGATGAGAACTTTCCTCAAGGAAGACATGAGAGGGAAGGTGATACTAAATGTAATGCTGCCACCACTTAGTTCTGAAAATAAAGTCGTCAGTTTTAAGGTAATGCTCGCAATGTTTAGCAAGAGTAGTAGTATCTTGCTGCACACCCGATAAGACCGCGACTATCGCGACCGCGGTATCGTGAGAAGTAAAAGATACCTTTCACTTCGCATGATACCACAGTAAATTGATAGCTATTGTCACATTTCGTGCAGCTTATGAGTAGCCCGTGGCTGATTGAAGGGACACAGGAAAGGAGGGCAACGCAGATCAACGCTCATTCAGATGCATGATAACTATAATGCGGATGTTCATAGGCGTCAAAACGCTTCGACTTTGCCCCCTAAACAATAAAGGCTTTCGTATATTACGAAAGCCATCATCCCATCAAGACAAAACTTGCTCTATCAGCTTTCTCTATAAGTGTAGTTATATCCTATTTCATAAGTGGCAAAATCAGCAGTGGGATCTTACAAGTGGTATGTATTCATTGTTTATAATGTTCGGTATATTTTGACGTCACAGTGGACTTGTTAATATTTGGGTACATTATATATTTACTTATTAATATACAATACAATAGATGCTGGTGCTTTAACAGCTATATAATAGACTTATATATTCACATCCGCCTAGATGATGCACAGCATTCATATTATCATGGATATGCAGAATTAAATTAAGGCCGTGAAATCCTATGTTTAAGCTATTCTACGCTGTCGGAAGTGTCTAGCGCAGGTTCATTGGCTACTATAGGGCACGTCGGGTGACGATTTGGGTGAGACGGTGGTTGGTAGGGAAAACGGACCTCCCCCTTCCTCCTTTCCTGCAGGTGGGAAAGATGGGAAGTATGCCTTTAGCTTTTTAAGAAACTGGAAACACTCCCTGCTCCTCCTATACTCTTCTGATTAAATTCGTTAAGGGCCCCATGGCAGTTTTAAAATCGGCGGATCCCAAGTGGTGGCCTCTGTTGATCCTGGAGACGCAGCTGTAGCAGCTATGTGAAGGTGTGGTGGGCCATACCCGTTTTAAGGAGTTTTCTTAAGATTACCTTGAGTAACTATTATTAACTCGGCTGAGAGGACCGGGTCCTCACGTCGTCGACCCCTTCTCAGGGGAAGTCAGCTCAGGCGGGCCAGCTAAAGTTGGCTTTGTATTATCGTGGAGGCTGAAAGTGCCCTTTGAGCAATCGTGCCTGGGGAGAAACGTCCCCACCTTCCACAACGGGCGAGAGGTAAGAAACTTTCAGCGCTACCACAACACTCGAAAGTGAAATGTAAATTTAGACGCAAATGGTAACGACCAACGAAACAGAAATATACGACGTGTAAAACCATATTATAGTTTTTGTAAACACATTAAGCTTTTTGTACATTAAAGTACGATAATATCGCCACAGTTTCAGCAAAAGGGTTCTAAAGAGCTTCAGTCACGTGTCGGAACTCACACATATATAATTTTTTTTCTTGCAGATAATGCCAAGATCACAGAACGCCCATGCCATCCTTCATTCCGGGTACTTATACCAATTGGACCAGGACAATATAGTGAGGCGATGTAGGATAATATACAGCGGACTCTCCACCAATTTTACGAGGGCGTTCAAAACGGAAAAGTATTTGATTGGCAAGCCTTTGTTTACAAATGAAACATTACAAGGCGCTTTGAAGGTTCTGGACGCTGAGATGATCGTCACATGGAAACTTCCAGAACGGACTGCTGAATATAGACGACAATTGGCGTTGAACTTGCTTTACAAGGTATCCATTAAAGTATAGCAATGTTTTAGTTATATTGAGGTATTGCCTAATGTGTAATGCCATCAATTTTTTATAACATATTGAAGAAACGAGCAGGCGGAGACAATTGGTGACTATCGGCGTCTATTGACATCCGCATACGCAGATCCATTGCTCTTTTTCTCCCCACCCATGGGCCCTGGACATGTGGCAGGTCTATGTCTCGCTCAGGTAATACCGGCGATCCGTTATAGGCAGTGTAATGCATTGCAGCTGAATCGACCTGGCACAATCGCACAGCTATCGCCTCTGATGGGGTTATTAGAATCATCATCATCATTATCAGCCCTGGTCGGACCACTGCTGGACATGCCTCTTTCAATGAGCGCCAAGACTACCGATCTCCTGCTACTCACATCCATCCCGGACCGGCCACTGCACTGATATCAATTTCCTAGCAAATTAGTAGCTAATTATTTTATCGAAGACAAATAAGTATTTATCACATCCAACCCTAAGCAACTGTCTGCACAAGGATGATAATTATACAGCTGGTACAGCTGGATGTATCAAAGGAATCCCACTAAATCTTTAAGCCTTTATCGCGAGTGTCGAAACGAAAATAGCAGCATTAACTGAAACGTCTCAATTACATTGAGCCTGGATCGTAATCTTCATTTGACTATAATCTTAGCATACATTACTAGTCACAAATCAAATGTCACAGATCAATTATTGTAACAAATTTATATTTGTGAATTGAGAACCGGCTGGCACAGAGGTGACATAGCTCAGATAAGCCTTGCATGTTGCGTCTGAGATAATCGAATACAGCCCGTGTAATGGGTGCTTATCTGTGTATTATAAAATTGTGTATGTAACAAAGGATGTCACTACGAATACCGACGCCAACGAACATCCACAGAATTACTATTCTGATGCGTTACCCTCCTCCCGCCCCTCCCAATGGGAAACCGGCTACTCACAAACCACAAAAAATGCGACACTGAAGATGTCACTTTACGGCGGTATTATGTGAGCGATAGGTACCTCCCCGGTCCCAATTCCGCTGCAATGCAGCATGGCGCTACCTCTTGCAAAAATACAATAATGAAATAATATTGTGTTTAGCATTACGATAAGTAATATTACATTTATATATAGTCAATGTGTGAAAGATAAAGGCAGATTAATTAAAGGAGTTGCAACCTTTCTTATATTTGAATATATTTCAATAAAAACGCTATGAAACACTCTGGCTGTCTGATGACAAGCTGATATAAACAGTAGATATTTTATAGTTAAGTACAGGTTTTAGCACTATAAATAATTGTTTTATAAAAGGCATTAACAACTAAATGCCTATATTCGATGTTTCGTCCTGGTTCTACCAGCCGTGGTCACGAGCCCATTCATCGCCATCCATCATCCAATACCGTCGTAGGTCATTCGAGACGTTAATTCATCTACAGTATGTGTTTTACAATAAAACTACTTTCACGGATTTTGTCGCAGTTTATTTAAATCTTTAAATGGCCTGACGTTTTAGAATCTTTATATCAACCATGGATGGTGACGAGAGACTGACCACCCGTGGCCTGCTGTAGCTTAAAATACGTATAAGTAGTTTTATTGTCTCCGCGTTCTACCAAAAAGATACACCTGCATTGTGATGATGTTATTGCATCTCACAGAACTTTAATTGCGAATTTGAAGTATTTTATACTGATCATCTTTCAGGGATTGCTTATAATATGTCCACCTAATATATTGAAGCCAAAATATGCTTCGGGAGCTATTAAATTACATTCTGTGAGGCCGGTGTCTAGTGGAGAGCAAACATTTGATCAGGATGCAAGAGATTGGCCTGTAAACAAAGCGATACCTAAACTGGATGGAGTAGTAAGTACTTGATTTTTTTAATTACATTTAACAAAATACTTGTTTATACATTAAACATGTCTGTCTTTACAATTTCTCTGAAATTTATTTTGTTGTACAAAATATTGCCATTGATAATCATGGACTGACTATTACTCCTACTAAAATTAATAATAGTTTTAATATGATGTATGCAGGAGAAAGGAAAGTAGTGACAAAAACGAATATTTTGATTATACATTCTAATAAAATTTCTATTTCCTTGAAGACGCATTGAAGCTAGTTAGGAATAGTTATCAATATAATTAGGAATGGCAGGTAAAGTGGTCACTAAATGTATAAAATTATACTGCTATACTTGGATGTTAAATCTAGAAATTGCTTATTTCAGCTACAATGTGCCGGTGAAGCAAAATATGCTGAAGACGTTCCAGCGATGAAAAACGAAGTATATGCAGTTTTTGTACTTAGTTCAGTCGGACTAGGAAAGATTGCTAACATAGACCCTAGCAAAGCTTTCGTAAGAATTACTGTTCTCGTAGATTAAGTTTTAAGCATAGATGTCAGAAATAAATTTAAGATCCCCATGATTGTAAGAGATTATTTTGTAGATAACTATTCTCATCTTCATTCAAGGACATAATAATATTATCAACATCCACTTTTAGTGGCGTACTGGGTCTAGATAGCGTTTATCAATATTATTGCTGGCGATGCAAATCGATCACCTAATTATAAATAGGTTAAAGCTCTGGATCGGGTAATGAGCGTATGATTTGTAGTTTTATAGTGTAGGAGACAAATGAGTTGTCAGATTACCGCCTAATGGTAAGTTAACATCGACTCCCACAGATATCACAACACCAGAAGTTGCGTAGCCGGCATTTCAAAGACGAATTCCATCTTTCATTGAATAGCAATAGGACCAAAAATACCGGAACAGGCAGCCTATTCTATAGGCGTAGTGCGCAACATCATGATGGTAACGTTAAAATTGCGAATTTTGGCGCGATAAATCGATAGTGAACTTACAATAGTGGCACTGCTTTTAATATTGCATAAGCAGGCCAGAAAGATCTTGGATAATGTTTATTTAACTCGTCCTTTTAAATAATCAAATGGGAGCTGACATTTTGGGGCCGGCTCCAAGACGAGGACTAATCCAAGACGAGGCTGGGCCCTGCCGTACCGATCACCTAGTCTCTTGGCTAATCTTCCCTTCGCTTCCAAGTGACCGTTAAACCGAATGTTACCCGATATAATCAACATCAAGAATTTTAATGCTTGCTGAGGCCCTTAGGGAAACATTCTAAAACTGAAGAGTAATTTGTGCCTCTGTAGGGTTTAGTTAGACTAGACTTAAACAGCTCCATTTGGAGTTTGGCTAACAATCACTCGAGTTCAGACACAAGTTTGTTGATGCGCTCATTCATCCACTTAGCAATAAATTGTGTTTTACAATGCCCTGGATCACACAACTGTTGTCTGCCTCTCAAGCTGGAAAAATCACCATGTTGCGTATTTTGTATATAACCTAATTAATGTATTTCAGAAACTTCCGGGAGTTATAGCTTTCTACACTGCAGCAGATATACCTGGTGTAAATAGTTTTATTCCGAAAGGTAGAATATTACATTTAGAAGATGAAGAAATATTGTGTAGTGGGGAAGTAAAATATTTTAATCAACCAATAGGAATAATTGTAGCAGAAAGTCAAGACATAGCTGAAAGAGCATCGAGATTAGTAACATCAACATACATTAATGTTCAAAAGCCAGTAACAGATATTAAAGAAGCCAAGGATATAGCATCAAGAAATGTACCATTTACAAGTATAGAAGCAACTAAAATTGGAAACGATGTGAAAAAAGTAGTAAAAGGATATAATTCAATATACGGGCAGTATCATTTTTGCATGGAAACCTTAGTTTGCGTGTCGCATCCAACAGAAGAAGGTATGCAGGTATATACAGCAACCCAATGGCTTGATGTTGTACAACAAATGACTGCAAGAGCATTGAAAATGGATGTGAACAGGTACCAATAGATGTTTCTTTAGAGCAATAATATCCATGAGATACAGAAATAGTTAACTTCGCTAATACAATTGAAGCAATAAAACTTGAAAAAGTAGAATAACATTGCTTTTACTTACTTTTAAACGTGTGTGTCTAGATGGTTCAATATCTAGGTAGCATATCACAAGGAACTAAACTCTCACGATAATAATAGTTTATTTGATAATTTCTTACGGTCTGCTCACTTTTCCACACTATGTAAAAATATTCACTAATCGACTCAAGTAAATCTAATACTACATTTTAGATTTTTTTTTATCTTTGCTGTTCGGTCATGTCGTACATTGTAAAGAACAATAGTTAACATTACTTTCAGAATCGATGTAACGTGCCGCCGCGTCGGAGGTGCATATGGATATAAAATATCTCGATCCACACAGGTGGCCGTCGCTTGTAATCTTGTCGTACACAAATTACACCGACCTTGTAGATTCATTCAACCTCTAAAGACTAACATGAAAGCAGTTGGGAAGAGATTGCCGTGCTATGTTGGGTTCGAGGTAGGTAAAGTGACAATATACAAATGGTAATTTTTTTGTAAAAAATATATTAAAAAATCTTAAAGTCCATAGCACATGTGGCAGCACGCAGCCCAGTACAGCTACGCGGCGCCTCCCTAGGAGCGTGTGTTACATATGTTTGCTGAGTCGAATTCATTATGTACTTCCCTAAAGCCTAGTTAATTCATTAGTTTTCACTCAAAAACATATTTTATAAATAAAATATTATTATTTAAAAAGATATTTTCCTATAGTACATTCATCAAAGTAATAAGTACTACGAATAATATGTATGGATTGTAACACTGACAAGTAATATGAATGTTAATAGGAGACTATGAGAAAATTAATCGAATGCGGTATTACGGAAGCTATTTATATGCAAAGTATACAATAAATATCACAAATTTTCAAAATACTTAGATAACTATTCATAATTATCATCATCAACCTAATGACGTCCACTGCTGGACATGGGCCTCCTCCACAGTGCGCCACAGGTCACGGTCAGGAACCACTTGCATCCAGCGGTTCCCCGCCACCCTAACCAAGTCGTCAGTCCATCGGGCCGCCCCACACTCCGCCTTCCGGTGCAGGGCCGCCGCTCGAGAACCTTCCTTCCCCAACGGTTATCGGTTCTGTGAGCAATGTAGCCTGCCCATTGCCTCTTCGGCTAATTCATAATTGTAACAAAATGAGACTTATAACTTTTTTTCGAAACTTTCGCATATTATATGTATGTATATATGTATATAATATATATATATATATATATATATATATATATATATATGTTGTGGGTGTGTGTGTGTGTGTATATATATTACTTTAAGTTGCATTTTTCTGAAAATAAGTCGATGGTTTTTATGGTCACATTGATCTTTTCAATCACAGGTCGGCGTAAACGGCGACGGAGTCATCCAGTACGCAAATTGTGAGATGTACTCTGACAATGGTTATGTACATGCAGAAGAATTACAGCCTCTAGGAATTGAGGAATACCATAATTGCTATCTGAAAGACGCATGGAACTATAAATCATTCAATACCCTCACAGATACTCCGTCGAATACTTGGTGTCGGTCTCCAAGTAAGTTTGTCACGTTCTCGTTATTAAGACAAAGCTCGTATCATTTCGCACATGAAACCACGGGCTGCAACTAGTGGCTTTGTAAAGTAAAAATACACTGTTCTCTCCAGTAATCGGAAATAAAATTATTAATGTAATATTCCGCCGCTATAAAATGATTTATTGGTTGATTAAGGACATGGATTATCTGGCGGCACTAACTTCTCAACGCGAACAAGCTGCATGTTACGTATTCACTTTTCACACTACTTGTTATTTTCACATATTTTAAAATAATGTCTTAAATCTAAATTCTACCCATCGGACTAAGCTAGGAATTTTCAATATTTTTTATCGTTTTAGTAACTGTGGAAAATATATCGATGTGTGAATTAATGATGGAACAGATATCCTACGAGCTAAACCTTGATCCAATAAAAGTACGATTTGCAAATTTAGATAACAAGGAACATAAAGATATGATTGAGCTGTATGATACAATTAAAGCTAGTTCAGATTTTACAAACAGGAGGAGGCTCGTAGATGACTTCAACGGGAGAAATAGATGGAAGAAACGTGGTTTACGATTTTCTTTTATGCGTTGGACACCTGCTGCGTTTCAGTACTTCGACGTGAATCTGAATGTCTACCACGAAGATGGATCAGTTGTTATAACCCACGGTGGTGTTGAAATGGGACAGGGTGTCAACACAAAAGCAATACAAATATGTTCATATTATTTAAAAGTGCCCATTGATAAAATCCAAATTAAGGCAAACGACACAACTACAACTCCCAACAGCTTTGTCTCAGGTGGAGCTACGGCATCACAAAATGTTGGCATTGGAGTGAGAAGAGCCTGCGAAGCTTTACTTAAGAGGCTTGAACCAGTAAGGAAAGATATGAAAAATCCTTCATGGAGAGAACTAATTAAAAAGGCACATTCTATGGATGTTGACTTACAAGAGCACGGTTTTGTAAATATACGGGATATCCAAGCGTATCACATTTATGGTATAGTGTTGAGTGAAGTTGAAATAGACGTATTGACTGGTGAATCTGAAATCATTAGAGTAGATTTAATGGAAGATGTGGGTAAGAGTATTAATCCGGATATCGATGTTGGCCAGGTAAGATTATGTAATAGTCATCTTCAGCCATTCAAACATCTACGTCTGTAAGCTCCCTCAGAAAATGCAACGATTTCTAATAGATAACAAAACAATAACATTATAGCTAAAGTAATGTTCCAGGTTCCAAAGTAATTATTATAAAACTAATGGGCTATACTGTATTTTGATGAGATGCCCATTGATTGTCTTTTACGAAAGATCAATTATGGTAGCGCCAGGGATAATATTATGCCTTTGAAAATTTCCCAGACTAGGACTGTGATTGTAATCTACGACACAATTTGTAGGATAATGTATCTGCTGATGTAATGAATTAGTACTTAATCAAAAGTAAAACATCAGCTCACCAGGATGCATTTGATAATCTTATTGAACGGAAACGTTTTATGAATGAAGCAGGGTTTGATAAGCTGACTCAGTAAATATATGTTGTAAAATTTTTATCAGTAGTTATATAAATAGCTAATGTCAAAGTCTTGTCATAATATATCATAAACAGTAGTTTATCTACTGTTAGCAATAAAATGAATATTTCCATCGATACCGAAAAAATCTAGAATATGTACGTGTATTTTGGACAGCAAATAAACCGGGCCACCCACTGCCTGGAACTCTCATTTAATTTTCGCAATATGTAGGAAACTTACAACTATTAACGTTATACCCACAAAAATCGCGTCGTTTATTAAAATGATAAAAAATATTTTAGAGTATAATAAATGCATATTACAATCAATCAACAAACACATTACCTACAATTTGCTCTATTTTAACTAGAGTTAATGATTACGTTTCTTTCTACTAAGTCGAATATTTTTAAGATGTATTAATCTGTCGTCAATCATTTGTCCGAAACGCTTGAATTTTTGAATTTTCTTCGATCGATAATGGGTGGGACAGCTCAGGAAATAACCCAATCTGTAGCACTATTTCAAATCTTTATTTCACAACATGAGGTCGCTCGGGGACTTCGTACCAGCAGATTTTCGGTACAAAAAGTTCACAAACGACAGTTTGAGGTTGGAAGATTCGATCGCCCACCAAGTACGGGGAGACTTAGGGCTACATCAGAAGCAGAGAAGTTTAGAATTCATCCTGTTATTCGAACAAGGGGAATATGATTATGTCTTTTTTCATTTAATATTAACAATGCTTATCACTAATGTAAAACTAATCTTCTTTGTAAAGTTCATAATAAATACTTAAATAATTGATTAATCCTAATCAATTACAATTTTCTTTTAGCTGTCATGAAACGAACTTTCTGCAATCGTAACATTAGTAGCTATAAGATTTATACCTTTTGATAAAATCGTAACAGAGTTCTAAAGCATTTCACATGTCCCTGTTTATTTACTGTGTCGTGTATATAACAAGTTCATTTGCATGAAATTCTT
This sequence comes from Eumaeus atala, assembly GCA_017140195.1. Lineage (NCBI taxonomy): Eukaryota > Metazoa > Arthropoda > Insecta > Lepidoptera > Lycaenidae > Eumaeus > Eumaeus atala. The sequence goes on from JAFELO010000709.1 coordinate 105,350, forward strand.
ATGATAAATTAATGTTTAAAAGATTAATTTCGTAATAGCTTAAAATAATATAAATTATTTTATTTTAAGGTTGAAGGTGCTTTCATTATGGGTGTGGGATACTGGACTAGTGAGGAGCTATTGTACGACAGAAATACGGGAGAACTAATGTCCGACCGCTCCTGGGAGTACTGGGTACCACAAGCCAAGGACATACCTCAAGACTTTAGAGTTTACTTCAGGAAACGCTCGTATAGTACTGAGCTTATCCTTGGTGCAAAAGGTAAAAAAAAAAAAAATTACACAAAGTAGCTAAATTTCCGCCACAGCGGCCATTTCTATAGAGACGAACCAACTGCGCAGGTCATATAGATTTATAGCGTACAAGTGTGTGCGCAGGGACAAGTGAACCCATTGCGCACTCGTTCTCCTATTCCGGGCAAACCGACACGACTGGAGAGAAATCCGACGCAAGACCTACCGGCTCTCCGAGTCACGGGGGTGTAACACCTCCAACTACCAGACTCCGGACTGTTATTAGAAATTGAAAGATCTCAATCACACCATGCTCCGATCCGGGACTCGAACCGTAACTACTGTGGTTAGACGTGCTTACCACTAGTCCAAGAGGCAGTTAACAATGAATTACTATTTACACGTATATAATAACATGTTTAATTTTTGATTTATGTCAATATTTAATTAGAACTTTCCTATGAGTTATTTATAATTTTAATTCGCAATTTTTTATAGCAACCGGAGAACCGGCTACCTGCTTAGGCGTCGGGATCCCTATTGCAATGAGGGAGGCCATGGTGTCTGCCAGATCGGAGTCGGGTATACCGAGCAATAAATGGTTCCCCATCGGTTAGTATTTTGTGGTACAAAATCTGAGTCATTTACATAGTAACTGTAAGAGCTTTGCTGAATAAGAAAATATGCGAGTGGAGTAAGTAACGAAATGAGCTGTAAACAATTCTAAATATTCTTCGGATATCGCATTCTGATATGAAAAATGTATAATGAAAATAATCTTTTTACTATTTTATTTTGCTATCAATATTAAATTAAGTTTCTTTGATATATTTCAGAAGGTCCGTATACTGTTGAAAAGATATGCATGAATTGCGGAACAAGAAAAGAAGATTTCAGATTCAATTAGACGATAAGGCAGTTACAATTAAAACACACATTATTTGAAGGAAAATTTAGAAGAAGAAAATGCAATACGGCGACCTATAAATATTTGTTTGAATATATTATTATATAACTAAACTAGTAATTTAAAAGAAACGGACTTGCGGATGCGAATATTTTGTTAGGCGCCATTATAAGAATCAATACTATAAAGATAGAAAGAATCGCCTATTGAAGATGTGAACATAAATACACTGTTACACATTACCACAAATAAAAAATATTGTTTGTTAAAAGATATGTATACATTAATATTTTCGGCACAAAACATAAAACAGCAAGACAATGGACATATTTATCAGTGTGAACATGACCTTACAAGAAGATAAGCAGCAAAAATAAAGATAAAATAACACTTATATTTAATTATAATTAAAGTAGAAAAAAAAAGAAAAATAAAGTATGTCAAATTCACAACCATGCACTAAATGTCAATCTCCAAATGGTGACCACTCAGTTAACTTTTGTGATTTCCCCAGACATCACAATCCCACCTGGATTACGTGGTCCCCAGACTAACAGAAATACTAAAGACCAAAGTGCCATACTAAAACTGTCTTACGCATAACTATCATCATTTAATTGGTAATAGATATAATTATATTATTCTATAAAGCCTTATATGTGGGGGGCAAAGTCCTACCCCATTTTTCCACTATTCCATGTCCAGTGCTTCATCGCGCCAACCAGGCAGTTATCCATCGATTTATCTGATAGATTTAGACGATGGGATATTTTAAAAATGCCTCGTCATTTTGAGAGCGAATGGTCTCTAGACATCAAAGTATGAATTTACGAACCGCATCTGCGGTCTATAATGTAAATAAATGACGTAAAAGTAATCCCCCTTTGCTTACTGAATCAATAGTTGTTTGCTTTTAGCCGAAAGGGGAACGCTTAACAAGGACAACACCATCATTGTACACTAATAGAAAATTACACTACACTGAAAAGAAGGTTGTATTTTTCTGCTTAAATAAATATATCTCAAAAAAAACTGTACACACACTTTGATTTACACTTTCTTGTTTATAAAATGGGGGGCAAACGAGAATTCGGAACGTTTTTACGACTACCGACGCCCACGAACATCACATAATTACTATGCCGTTGCGTTGCCCTCCTTTAACCCCTCCCCCCACGGGTCACCGGCTACGCGAGTGGGTCATCTCATACCCCCACAAGGGGGCAGAGGGGGCCGTATCAGGACTGTGGTCCTCTTCCGGCGGCAGCGGGGTCTCACTCCATTACTATGGATCGGTCGTTGGGGGTGAACTGTGCAGGTCACATTAAGGGGGCGGTTGCCAGTGGGGCCTGGGCGCCCGTTCTCACAACGGGGTCGTCCTGGGCGGTCTGCCTCCACCGGGTGAGATCGCCGGTAATCCCGGCGAAGGCCCAGCGAGTGGCAGCCAACGACCAAGGACGGAATGCCCGCTGATTAGGCGTGCGCGTGAGCCCCACGGCTTTCTAAAAAGAAGGAAAAGGGGGAAGGAAGCTATTCCCGTACCGTATTTACGTGATAGGATCCCCAGTACGGGGACTTGGATACGAAGGAGCAAGAGGGTATAAGATTCAATAAGGGAGACAGGATGCGTAGCAGTAGAGGCATGAGTGATGAAGGCATGATTGGGTATGAAGAGTGAAAACATGAATGGTGAAAGCGTAAAGCGTTAGTAAGCGTGTGAACTAGGAAGCATGATGATGACTTCTTAGAGGGCGGGAAGCAATGATTGCTGAATGAAAAGCAGCGTGAAAAGCAGCATAAAGCGGTGTGAAAAGCAAAGTGAAAAGGTGAAAAATTACAAGAAACGATAAACGAAGAACAAGAAATTACAAGATAGGATGCGAGATGACGGAGCGTGGTCTGAGCGGAAGCGTCCGCTTTGGCGAACAGGCAGGAGGCCAGGCCGGCTATATGCCTGTCGAGGTCCTTCACTTGAAGGTCCCGGGGAATGGTGGAGTTCCTGACGAAGCGAGGGGCGTCGACTATGCGGCGCAGGGCCCTGGATTGGACCGCGCAGTCGACGCTTGTGGTGGGGCGCCAGTAGGTGGTACCACGCTGTCACCGGCTACTCACAAACCGCACGAAACGCAACACGGAAGATGTGAATGAGAGGTCTCCCCGGTCGGCCAGCCCAATTCCGTTGCCTAAGAGAATGTAGACCGACATTTATCTTCTCAAATGCGGCATCCAGTCTACAATCATATTCACGCATAATTATAGTCATTTTATCTTCTAAGTGTGTGCCCAGCGCCTTCGTCTTTAATCAACGTATACTTCATGATATTGGTTAGTTTACTTATAGCAAAGATGAGTAGATCATGAATTTTATCTGTCATAAATATACCCACAAGTACGCTCTATAGTGGGTATTGAAAAGCAGTCGTTAATTAATCATAATGTTACGTTCCCACTTTATGCGGAAAAACCCTAGGTTTGATTTGTAATTTAAAAAATTTGTGTGTGTACTCACGTATACTAACTTTGCCTTATCAAGATAAAGTATCATATATTGCAGAAAAAGCGATAGTTACAATAGAAAAAGGGTATTTAATACTCAATGTATTAGATGCCTTTTTCTTTTGTTAGTGTCGCTTTCATTTGAAATTATTACGGTGACATTTTTGAAGAGCTAAAAATGTCGATTTTTGCTATCGTCAGGGGTCGGCTTTTTGTGACGTGGGCGCACCATAAAAACTAACTCGAATCATTTTTCACCAACGCGCCAATAGAAATATGACTTCGTAAACCCTGAATGCCATTATTGGAAGTGTCTTAAAACTCAGTCTGTCTGTCTGTCTGTCTGTGACAGGATGAGAATTGTGAGGGTGTGTAACAGGAAATGGCACATTAATGTCAGGGTGTGTAACAGGAAATGGCACATTAATGTGTGGGTGTGTAACAGGAAATGGCACATTAATGTGAGGGTGTGTAACAGGAAATGGCACATTAATGTGTGGGTGTGTAACAGGAAATGGCACATTAATGTGAGGGTGTGTAACAGGAAATGGCACATTAATGTGAGGGTGTGTAACAGGAAATGCCACATTAATGTGAGGGTGTGTAACAGGAAATGGCACATTAATGTGAGGGTGTGTAACAGGAAATAGCACATTAATCTCACCGCTCATGATCGATACGTCGCACGCCATTTAACATATGCTCGGTTTATCATTCCAATCTGTGCTGTTTTCCATTTCGTGGGGTGAAAGGGAGGATTTGATTACGTATCTTCCGATAGAAATCGTTGGGGACGTTCCAAAATGGAATCTTTAAAATGGCTCATTTCAAAGTCTTTAAAAAAATTCATTGAGCTTTAACAGATTCAAGAAAAGTGTGCGCTTAGCTACCTACACACACGCACACTCGTTAGGATTTATATATACCAAGGTAATGCTAAGCTACCTTGCATGGGAGTTGGACCAGCACGGCCGGCGAGGTACCTCTCGTTCATATGGTGCCGGCGTAAAGTGGAATTTTGGGTATCGCGTTTCTTGCGGTTTGTGAGTATCCGGTGGCCCATTGGGAGGAGATAAAGAGAGCAACGCGGCATAACAGATGTTCATTGGCGTCGGTAGCCGCAAAAAGACGTCGATTGTTCGTTTGCCCCGTATATTATAAAAAAAATATTATGTAGTATATTTTTGTGCAATGTTCTACGTTTGGATGTTATACTCTTACTTTGCTTGTTTTACTTTTATATTATAAAAAAAAATATTATGTAGTATATTTTTGTACAATGTTCTACGTTTGGATGTTATGCTCTTACTTTGCTTGTCTTACCTTTATATTATTAAAAAAATATTATGTAGTATATTTTTGTGCAATGTTCTACGTTTGGATGTTATACTCTTACTTTGCTTGTTTTACTTTTACTATTTTTCAACAGCTGTTGGGTGGTGTATCACCAAAATTTATGGAAATCCGCTACACCAGAGGTTCCCTAATGCTTTCCCAACCTTAATTAATCACAATGTTAGGGATGTCCAGGGATTAGTAATTCTTTTAATAAGTATCCCATCTGCATATCACCATGAACTTCCAGGGATTAGTAATTCTTTTCATAAGTATCCCATCTGCCTATCGCCATGAACCTTTAAGATTTTACGTGTTTCTAGCATAGTAATAACATTACTGATGTAAGAAATTGGGTTTATATATTTTTCCATCGCGGTGACATGCACTTACCGGTTATCCACTAAAATCACCGTGATCCGGTGCCATCAGCGCGGCCCCTGGTGAGGCGCCCTGCAACTGCGAATCATCGGAGCACCTCAGTAGCTAGTCAGTCCTCTAAGAGATCAACACAACATCCACAGAGGGATTGTCCCGCTCAGGATACACAGGACAAGCCCGCTAACTTTAACACAGTGCAATGGGGTGATGTTCCCATCCTCGCCCCTCGCCTCGTGCGTAAGAGCGCCTCCTCCCGGATATGCTAAACCTGGAACACGTCACGTAACGGGACCGTGATCGGTGTTAAAAAAGCGCAAATAAATAAATAATATGCTAAAGTGTTTATACATATACTAATGTTATAACGAAATATACTTAATAAACCGTGACAAAATCCGTTAAAGTAGTTTCATCATAATATTATAAAGTTGAGTTTACATGCTTGTTTACACGCGCTAATCTCAGGAAGTACTGGCCCCCCACCATAGTTCAAGCCTTGTCGTGGCGGTGGGGCTCAGTAGCCTGGGGTTATCCGACACCTTGGGCGAAGCCAATTGAACCGAGGAGGTGGCGGCTCTTAGTACCCC
>JAFELO010000710.1:0-18585 GCA_017140195.1 Eumaeus atala
CGCCTCGATGCCCGTAACCCCCCACAGTTTCTGTGGAGAAGACCAGCAGTGATGAGGGTATAATGCAGCATCGTACTTCCCGTACCAAAAATCTTCTGGAAAAGTAACACAGAACCCTAAGTTGTGCGTGTCCATTATCGACTATTGTTAAATGTAACCAAAGTACAAATGTGTACTAGTAAGTGAATCATAACAATCTTGAATTTCAATGCTACATTCATGTCTCCAAATGTTTGTGGCAATTCTACAAACACTTACTTTCTTTCTACCAGTATTCCTGTATTGTGAGGAACGCTTTTATTTGCACTGCCAAACGAGACATCAAGTTATAACATATGTTATTTTGGAAAGCTATGGATTACAGCTGTATTGAGAAATTTACGCATAAAAGCAAAGTATGTGCATAAAAGATTTTATTTCAAATGGATGGTGCATAAAGCGAAATTTGTTGGGATGACTTTCATTGGCCAAGACTACTTGTGTGGCAATTGTTGCTAGTCTTTTTTTTTTGTTGAACTGGAAACACCCACTGATCCCATACATCACTGAACCCCACGTGGGTGGGGTTCAGTGGTGTGTGGGATTCGCGGCACATTATAGTGCCAAATATCCACATAAACCACCGCGAGTGCCATCAGTGCTGCCCGTGGTGAGGTGCCGCGGAACAACAATCATCAGGGCACCTCGACGGCTAGTCAGCCCCCTAAGGGACCAACTCCACCTCCACAGATGGGGTTGCCCAGCACTACAGAACAAACCCACCGATTTTGGGACAGCGCAATGGGGTGAGGTTCCCATCCTCGCCCCTTGCCCCGTGCGCAAAAGGGCCACCTCCTGTTGCTCTTAGGTCACCTCTTCTTATAAGAGGGGTACTGAGAGCGATTCCTCCTCCTGATCCTTAAGCCCCCTCTTCTTATAAGAGGGGTGCAAAAATATCCCTGGGTTAAGTTGGCTTCGCCTGGGTTCACCCCAGGCTACTAAGCCCCACCGCCACGACAAGGCTTGAACCGTGGTTGGGAAATGTAGCTACTCCTCTAATAGGGATATGTATTGGAGGCTGAAGGCTTTTACCTTTAGAATTTGTAATCAGTCGAACTGTTAGAGCTGGACAAGTGCCGCCAATCATCAAAAAAGAACCTTTAGAATCAATATTTAGTCACACCACTAACAAGCACTAAGGAGAAATGTAAGTAAAATGTGCATTACTAAAAAAGGGCTAACTAGAAAAATCACTTTTAGTGATGCTCATCTTTTTCATACACATCATCTTAGAGACTTACAAGAAGAAAGTCTATAATGTTATACATATCCGCTACTCCCAATGTTCAATCGGCCTTTCAATTACTAACCACGGCTATCAGCAAAATCGTAATGCAGACATGTTCCCTCCAAATTAACAAAACTGTAGCTGTCACTTTAATATGATTCAGTGATACCCTATACCCTCATGTTAGGGAGAGGTATCCCTCCAGTTGCGCGAAAAATGTTCCTCTTACTACAAATTTGGATGCCACTTAAAAGTAATTATTATGAACTATTTGAGTGTTAGTTAACAGTTAGGTACTGCCTGGCTTGTTGGCACGAATAATAATAAGTGAATTGCCTTTAATCACACACTTTGTTGATTAAACGAAATTTAAAAAAATCTGATACATATGGTTTTTTTTAAATATATGATTATAATTTTAAAATATAAAATACATGAACATCCACATATGTGTAGCCCTTCACTTGCACTTTTGCACACGGGAACCTTAGCATTGCAGTGTCCTAAAGTATGTGGCGTTGTCCTGTGGTGCGGGGCAACTCGATCTGTGGAGGTGGCTTTGGTCCCATAGTGGGCTGACTAGCTGTCGGGGTGCCCCAATGATAGGCCATAGGGCCAGGCCCAGTGAAGGCGTGAAGGTAAATGCGTTTCCCCGCGTCAAGAAAAAAATCAAGATTGTTTTGCCACTGTGACTGACTGTGATTGTGACATTGAAATAATAACATCATAATGAATACGTATTTTATTTACAATTATTAATATCATATTAGCGAAAATTTTAATGTAGTGAAATCCATCATTATAGGAAGTCAACAACTTGGACTCAATAATACCTCACTAAGACTTGTATCTAATAAGATATTATGAGAATATATAATCTGTTTCAATAAAGAGAGAATTATAAATGGCGGATACGTACTATTGCTGACACAAGCGGATAGTAGCAGTCAACGAAAATGTTTAACTTTTTTTTGTTTGTTAACATAATAATGGTAGCTGGTGTATTAGAATTCCTATTTATTACTCATGGTTCCATCGTGATAGGGACAGTAAAACGTCATATATTAACCTGACATTCATAATTTTTAGAGTAATCATAATTTGTGTTTCTATAATCTAAATATTACATCTTATACTAATACAGGGATTATCAATGATAGTCACCTACGTCTCTTGACTACTCATTTGACCCCTACACTACATAAAAAGATAGTTACTTATGGCAAGTTAATGTTGAAAGCAATTTTATACAACAATAAAAGACAACACTTAATAATAGCAAAAATTTAAGAACTGTGCGAGTTAAAAAACACTTAATAACAATAAACTTGAAATATTAACATAAAAATGTATTTTAAATAATTGCGTATTGATTCTTTCTTTGCACTGAGTGCTGGCTAGAGGTTGGAAAATATGATGAAGATAGCAATACTTTGTGAGTGACAAAGCATAAGAGTTATGATCTCATTCATTTCAGTCATTTAAAATTCTTTTCTACATACAGCTTATAGCCTAAATCACCAATGTGATAAAAAGGGTTGAGTATTTGTGAGACATCTACATCCAAAAAATTTGGCCATCTAATAATAATGAATTTTAGATTAGCTCAATCTAACAATATTTTAAATTAAATTTTGATTCCAATGAGGCTGTAAATATCTTCAGGATTGGCAGATATTAATTGAATGTCGCAAAGAGTAACATTTTAAGTACATGTAAAAAAACTGCTTTTTGAGCTGTGTGTACTTTAATCTAATTAATAAAATTTCCTTAAAAAGGCGTCAACCCTAAGAATAATAATAAGTGGCCCATTGAGGGGAAAACGTGGGCAACGCATCGGCATAGTAATTATGTGGATGTTCATGGGCCTCGGTAGTCGTATTAAGGCTCGATGGCTCGTTTGTCCCCTATTCTATAAAAGAAGTTACGCGTATTTATAATATTAGGTGTTTTAGATCTTTGAGATTTAGGTGAGTTACATAAGCATCAAAGATAACATTATATCATATCAAATTAGGTTATATCTTAATAAATAATTTACATAGACTTAACACAATAGAAAGTTAAATTAGCGTAAAAATAGGTAGTATTTAGAACTTGTTTATCGTGTTTTAAAAAATATGTATTACATAGATGTTAAGACCGCGAAGTTTCTAATGATTGCAATCTTCTTATCTATTGAATTTTATATTACGAGAGAAATATTTTTAAAAACTTACAATTGTAACTTTCCAAAGAAAAGGATGCAATATTATTTTATCTCGTGCTATAAAATTATGAAATTTATCAGATATGTCATTGACAATAATATGTCATTTCTCATTTCACATTCGCATTTTGCCGGGCGATAAATCCAGATGGACCATAGAGATAATATAGTCGAAACACACAGCTAATGTAGTACACTCTCTGTCTTTTTCTCTTTTCATTCATTTCTGTCTGCGCTTTGCACATGCGAGGATGAAAAAGCAGTATTATCTTTGTCAACAAAGATCCTAAGAACTAACATACAACACTGCTTTCTCATCTTCTATTCACCAAAACGGCTAGTCACCTTGTACATATGGGATCCCTTCTCTATTAATATTATCTCTATGTAAAATAGCGATATCTTCGAAGTTTAAACGATAAAGATATTTTATCAATGTTTTTTCTAATACAGGTAATATAGTTACAATAATGGAGCCAGTCTAAAACAAGACCGTTAATATCGAAAGGTAAAGCAAATGTGGCTAATGTCTCTCTCTCTGCGTAGTTAACATTTCTCTGTGCAATGTGCACGTGTGGTAGAGGTAGTAATGCATTTTCGCCTTATTTCTTTGTTAAACAACACGGAGACTTAGCTTCACAGGCCTATATTGTTTTTCTTGTCTATCGATAAACAAGGGCGCACTTTTCATGCAATGTATATTGCATGAAAAGTTCGCCCTTGTATAAGATTGTCCATAATACTTCTCTACGAGATAAGTTTAAAGACATTGGAATACTGCCTGTGTATTCACAATATATTTTAGACAATGTAATGTTCGTCCGTAAAAAAATATAAACTAGTTTAAAAAAAAGGAAAGTGGTAGTTCGTTTCAGGGCGATGTATACGTCTATACAATAGGATCCCGGATGACGTTCAAAGTCTTCTAATTAGTAAATTTAAAAGCACCGTAAAAGAACGTTTGTGTGATAAAGGAGGGTATAAGGTAAAATATTTTTTGGGAAATAAAACCTTGAAATAAAACTCTCCCTCCAGGCAGTTTTGGTATTGTTATAACAAAATGTAATAGAATTAGATGGAATTATAATGTAACTTCTGTATATAATAGACAGTCATCAGTCCCGCTGAATTTGTTTCGCCTGTTCGTCCCAGGTCTGGGCTGAACCGGAAGTAGTGAAGTAACAACGTTCAATAAGAGTTTCGTAAGAACCTTTGATGAAAAAAATATTTTGATTCTGATTCATCTCTATGGTTTTCCTAGACTACTGAGTACTGCTTTAAAAATGGATGATACACGTTTTCATAATGTGATGTTTAAACATCTATTTGATACGGATACTAACTGGCACAAACTATATTTTCGCCAGGAATTGGAAATAGAATATAATATTGAAATAGTAATCTATCCTTTTGTCAAATTTTTGCCATTTGTCCAACTTGTGGCCATCTTTAAAATGAAACGTATATAGATCTAGACTTTATACTACTTTTACTTATGTACGACTTATCGATGTTTGAAGATATCGATATATCGTTCATCCTTAGATGACTGCAGTAAAAAAAAAAGTTTTGTGAATTATTTGTGATGGTTTTATAATTTTTTTTATCCTTGAATTCTAATTTGGAGGCTGAAAATAACAAATTCAATTAAAGTCTTATTTGTGTATATGTAGTGTATTTGTGTACACTGGAAAGAAAATTATGAAGTTATAATGGCAATCAACGCCGATATTTAGATAATGTTTGGAGACATAGCACTAACCAAACGCTTAATTGTTATTGTTTTAATTCTTGGTGTTATTTTAATTTTAAAAGACTACGTGTTTGTTTTTCCATAATGACTCAACACAAGGTAGCATATTTCTACAACCCAGATGTAGGTAATTTTCATTATGGGCCGGGTCATCCCATGAAACCACACAGGTTATCAGTGACGCATAGTTTAGTGCTAAATTATGGTTTACATAAAAAGATGCAAATATATCGACCATATCGGGCCAATGCACACGATATGTGCCGATTTCATAGTGAAGATTACATAGAGTTTTTGCAAAGTGTTACTCCTCAAAATATACAAAGTAAGTACTCGAACCAAATTACAAAACATTGAATTTGAAGTCAACTATTTGGTAACCGTTGTGACAAAATTATATTTTTACGTTATATACCAATGTATATGAATATATTTATAAGAACTTTACGTATATGAATATATTGAATAACTGATCTGGCTATAGCTCAAGCTGTATAAACGCAGAATACAGCCGACATGAACAACTTGCTTAATCCTTACATAATACTGACAAGGTACTTACAGCTATAAGACTAAAAAACTAATGTGTTTGTGGTTTGTAAATCTTTTAGTGAAGTACACATTTTTTTTTAGGTTTTTCCAAAGACTTGTTACATTATAATGTTGGTGATGATTGTCCAGTATTTGAGGGTTTATTTGACTTCTGTTCAATGTATACTGGTGCTTCACTTGAGGGAGCTATGAAACTAAACAATAATGCCTGCGATATAGCTATCAATTGGTCTGGGGGTCTACATCATGCTAAAAAATTTGAACCGTCTGGTAAGTTTTACATTGTTAAATCTGTTATTAATGAGACAACATAGTATATAAACATTGTGTGTGCTAGGGCTAATTTATAAAAACCAAGGTACTAAGTACCAATCTAAACCTTGGCAATTAGGCAGTCCGCAGATCAGTAAAGATATTGATGACACCCAGGGTTTTTTGGAGTATTGAGTTCATTCTCATGTGCCACACATGGTCAGATCCCACTCAAGTCTAATGGCAGTGTGTGTAGAAGGGTTTGGTCACAAGTCAGTATGCCGGCAGAGACACTACTTAGGGTATTCTTGTAGGAATATACAAGTCAGCACTGACATCACACTGTTTGCATTGTTACTATGAAGTTATACCTGCCTTGTCTCTGATAGAATTGCTTATTACTAATAAGAGTATCTCTTAGAATTTAACTCTACTAAATAATTTACCTTATTATTACAACATTATCTGTTTCCCAGGTTTCACCCAATACAATAAGACTCTGTGGAAATAAGTTCTTTTTTTATAGTTGATAAATATATATAATTTAATATGTTATTTTTATGTTATAGGTTTCTGTTATGTAAACGACATAGTCATAGCTATCTTAGAGCTACTAAAATATCATCCAAGAGTATTGTATATAGACATTGATGTGCATCATGGTGATGGAGTGCAGGAAGCATTTTATTTAACAGACAGAGTTATGACAGTTAGTTTTCATAAATATGGGAATTATTTCTTCCCTGGTACAGGCGATATGTATGAGATTGGAGCGGAGAGTGGAAGATATTTTTCTGTGAATGTTCCATTAAAAGAGGGTATAGATGATCAAAGCTACGTCCAAGTAAGTTATATTCTTGTTATTAGTGTACATTGTACGATCTGCTGTCAAAGTATATATACTAGTTTACATTATACATATGCCAAAACAGTCAATTGTAAGTAAGTACAAGTAGTATATATGTGTCTTGTCCAGAGTAAATGAGACAGATATCTAGAGTGTATACTAATCTTAACAATCATGAAAATACATTGCTCATAAGTGCCGCTCAATTTGGGCAATTGTGCAAATTAGGGCACCACACTAGAATGTCACTATTGTCCTGCACGGTTTCATGCGAACCAATTGCCCAATATCTACGTTCACATCTTCCTAGATCTACATAATGGTGAAGAACATAAAAAATTAAGATGTCATACAATATTTTAATTTTAGGTTTTCAAACCCGTTATTTCTAATGTAATGGAGTTTTATCGTCCTACGGCAATAGTATTGCAATGTGGAGCAGATTCACTTGCTGGTGACCGCCTAGGATGCTTTTCTCTCTCGACTCGTGGTCATGGAGAATGTGTTAAATTTGTCAAGAGCCTAAATGTACCTACCCTTGTGGTTGGGGGTGGTGGGTATGTATTTCTGTTCAGTTTGTATACATTTACTTTAAATATGGAATATTAATAATTTATATTGTTTTTAAAAATGAAACATTAATGATATTTTTTTTTGTAATAGATATACACTGCGGAATGTGGCCAGGTGTTGGACATATGAAACATCTCTTCTTGTAGATGAAAACATATCAAACGAGCTTCCATATACTGAATACTTAGAGTTCTTTGCTCCAGACTTTCAACTGCATCCAGAAATAAACAGGTAATACTGTTTCATTAAATTTTATAGGTTTTGACAGCAAAAAACAACAAAGAAATTTGTAGAAATAGATTGTGAGTGATATTAAATGTTACAACCCAATCAGAGGAGATATACTCACATAGTACTGGTGTAAAGTAAAACCCTACCAGTAAAAAATGGTGCTAACTTGTATCTTAAATAATTAGCACTCAACATAACATAGAAATTAACATCTGTAAGTATCATCATCTAGCAGACACTTATTTAGCATTTATCAGTCAATTAGTAATTAACATAATCAACACAAGGTGTAAATTAGCATCATTCCCATTTTATACAGTTCAGGAGTTGTACAAGAAAGGCAATGGACGATCACATAAATCTATAGTCAGTAAAAAGATCTTTAGGTTAAATACAGTTACTATTACCAATTTCCAGCCTCACTAATTAATGAATCCACAGATATTTCTAACATGAATCTTTACTTATTAGTAAGTATTTAGTACATGTTAGGGCCTATTTCAGGCCGGACAGTACCTCAAATGCCAACAGCAAGCAATACTTAGAAGCCATCACAAAACATGTTTATGACAATCTCAAGATGTGCCAACATTCCCCTGCAGTTCAAATGACACATATACCAGGTAAACTTTTTTATGTAGTAATCTTTAATAGAAACATAAATTTAGTTTCTGTTTTCCTCCTGTGACATACAAACTTTCAACAGGAAATTTAATTTTTGGTCAACTGTCTGAAAGTATGATTGTAACTTAGCGAAAGTCGAGTGAGAGTTCAAATTGGCCACATTGGAGGGGAAGGCGGAGCAACGTGTGTTACAATTATTTAGCTATTTTCAGTACGCATCAAGTGGCTCTGACTACTTGTTTGTCCCTCTATAATATACAATTGTAACAAAAATCCTGTTATCTTTGCGAAGGGCATGATCATAATCGATATATAATTGTAATAATTCATCTCATTTCGTATTAAAATGTTCAATTTAAAACAAAAACTTTAGTTCACTAAAATATTATAAATAATAAAAGGTGTTTAACCCTGCTAATCCCAGCGGTGTTATTTGTTTGATACTACAAACACAGCAGCGCGCGCTGGCGTCGCAGGTCGGCTTATGAACTGGTCACGTGTTCCTATCAGCTGATTTCATTGAAAACACCCGTTCTCAGTGAACAGTACGCGGTTCAGCAAGTCTAAACTAACTAAAGCTAAAGTTGGAATGCTGTCCCCGTCCGCAACGCCACGGCCTTTGGAACAGCATGCAGGTCCTCGTAAACCCTGCATGCTTCTGCATTCTTACAGTCGGATCTTTTGAGAATATTTTTGATTGAAATACAACATAACTAACACAGGTCACTCGCGAATACAAAAAAATATCAATAAAACGGACGTCCTTCCGATAGGAAATCACGCGAACCAATTCGAATTTGAAAACTATTGCATAAAAATGCGCCGCGCTCAAGGTCAAGGCTGTATAGGTACTGTGCGCACTCGGCGAGGTACATTGCAACGATAGATCATCTCACATAATTCTAGTGCGGTATAAATGTGACGCGATAATTACAATTATATTCTATCTTTATGCGTATTCTATTTGAATACCCGGGGATGACAGACAATTGTTCAGCGCAGTGTCACGCAGTTGTAGTTCTAGAGTGGTCTACTTAAAAGGGTCGCGTACCGTCGCAACACACCGCTGCGTCAGTTACGCCTAGTACAAATGTCGTGGTGTCGATGCGTCGCCTGTTTCTTGGAAATGTTGTAGCACGTGCAATTAATTACGCAGATGTCAAACATTTTTTGTTTGATCAATTTAAATCTTTGTTTGATTTTAATTGATAACTTGCCAATAATTGACTTTATCGAATATTGACTTTCAGTTATGGTATACATATACGCATACGTGCCTAAAAGTAACAACATGGTTTTTGTTACATACTGTATAATACATTACTCTCCCTTTAATATATGATACGTTTTTAACCCTTATAATATTAAAAAGTGAAATAAATGCTTTTTGGATCCGAATGAGGCCAGCACGCCGAAGGTACCTCTTGGCCTCTATGCTGCAAAAGCTATGCGTTTGTCTTTTGTGCGGTATAAGAGTTTTCGGTAGCAAAGGAGTTTCTCCAAAGGAGAAGGATTTCTTTTAGAAGGGAAACACGTCTATGTAGCAATAATAAGGATGAATATAGGACTCGGCAGTGATCAAAAGGCTCCAACTACAAAAAATAATGTTCAATTTCAGCATGGAGTTTCTATTCCTCATTCCATTCCTACTTCCTCTTCCCCTTATGAGCCTTGAAAGTTCAAATATCTTCATTAGATTATAGCTATTTGTTTAAATACCTACTGAAAAACGGAAAAACGATCAAACAATCATTATTTTCCAGGTGATTTATTCTCTGAAGAATATAGGATCAAAGAGGAACCAGATCCAGATATTCGCATTAGCCAAGAAGAAGCGGACAAAATGGTGGAACCAAAGAATGAATTCTACGAAGACGACAAGGATAATGATAGGGATGTGGTCCCAGAGACTAAGGAGGCATAGCATACGAACGGTCTGGCTGACCCACTAGCCATTTGACGACACAAAATATACAAACGCCTGGAACTGTGAAGTGTCGACATACTGTGATCAGTGTAGACTTAGTGTGAACTCACAAACTCAATGCTTTGTAAAGTGTTTAATCCTACAATTATCATTTTGAAGTAAAACTTCTGCTAGACTTTGGGATTAATCTGGTGAATGCGAGAGGGAGCATTACGAGAACGAGGCCAACGGAAGTTGAGGGCGAGATATAAATTAGTAAAGATAGAAAGAGAGAGTTACTGTAAATTGGGAGGGAAACATAAATTAGCGAAGATATAAATAGAGAGACTTGCACGGAAATTGACATTGAGACAAGTTACACATTTATTAATAATATTTGTGGACTGGTCACTCCATGTTAGTGTAGTCCCATACTACGTACCGTTTGAACTTGTGTTACAGTTAGGTAACGGAAATAAATTGAATATTTTATAAATTTAAGTAATGACATAGATCGATTTAGGATTTTTATACACATAAACCATGGTCACACAGGTCAATCAGACCTGGGTGGTATTCGAACGCACAACTGTTGGCGTAACACGTGGAATAAACCGCCACGTTACCAACTGAGCTCATCAGTTGTTAATGCTATTAAAATATAAGTTATAAGTGATCTGTATTATAATATTTTTCAACATTTGACTGGTGTTACCTTATATCACGGGAATCCATATTGTAATGTTTTGAGCCAGATTCCTTATAATGTCTTATGTAATATGCGCCACGGCATAACTACATCATTGGTGGTCCAAGGCAAATCCTTCAATGGGGCCGTCTGTCTGTAGAAAGAAAGGCTCCAGCTAAGGACTACACTATTTCCGAGCTTGTGGAGAAATCCTCGGTCTACCAATGTCGACAGCTGAGCTATTACCGTCTGACGGGGCCCTCGGATCCCCTGCGCGTGACATGGTGCCAACTTGCTGGTACCATGTGGTGCGCCAGTGCATATGAGTGTATACCTTATGTGATTTATCATAATGTCCAATGAAAATTTATATAATTGTCTACCTCTATGTAGTAAAATTAAACAATACTAAAAAAAAAAAATTCTAAAAGACAAATAGATATGATTAATGATAAATAATAAAGTAATATAGTATTAGTTGTAGATAGGAAACTAAACTTGTGAATGTTTAATTTGCAATAATGTTATGTATTTGTAACATTGTACAATATTTGTATAAAAAAATTAAGAATATGATCAAATATGATATAGTTATTTTAAACTGGTAACTATACTAAGTAATTAATGGTTCACTAGTTGTTACAACCTTAGTTTGTAGGCATATCATAAATAGGTTTAGCTATGAATAAAGTAGGTTTCTGTGCTGTAAATATAAAATTTATTAGGACAAATCAAAGCGCAACAAGTTATTTATAGCTTAAGTTTCAACAATTATAGCATAAATTATAACAGTACATAGTACATATTATTGCAAGTGGAGATCACCGTCCATCCATCCATTAGCATCCTTTCCCTCAGTCCACAAGCTATCGATAGAACGCCAACTTTGACGAGAACCTACTACTCGCATCTATAGAGGTAAGGTGCAGATATCGCAGTCACCATCTTCTTGAAGGTTGGCCAACACAACCTGCAGGGACAGAGTCGATAGGGCAGAGTAGCGCACGATACCAGCGGTTTGTGAGAGTTGGATGCCTCAACGACTTGTACTTATTCATTTAGGGCCAGTTTCACTGGTTAATGTTAGAGTCGACTAGCTAGTCCCTGCACTGCTCTTCTAGGAATGGGCGAAACATTCTATACAGATACAATATCTATATATCGGCACAATTGCCAATATCTATGTGTACCCGATATCAGCACTCATTGAACAGACTATATCGCAGTAGATTCGGTGCGTGTGATATTTGTCCGAAACTCATGCACAGAGACGGTACAGTCTGTATGTATAAGAGCGTGTTTTTTTAATACATTATAGCTAATCATCCGATTAGAGACTTACCGTCAACTAAGATGGGGCAATACTTAAAATTTCTTATCGGAAAATCCTGTGAATCCAGTATTTATTCCCTAGATCTCTACTTGTGTTCGCAATGAGTTAAAATCATGACTATATTTGAAGCCTTTGGAACATATGTATGTATGTCGATAACAAATCGATCTGGTCATACATAACCTGCGCAAATCTACGAATATTTTTTTTATAAAATAATAATATAAAACCAAGTGATTAACTTTTATTTCCCTATATTCCCTGATTTTATCTAATCTAAATATGATTTTAAATACTTTTTGTGAACGTCAATACTTGTACCACTGGATCAGGTCAGGGGTGGGGCCCCTAGAACCAACGTAACTGTTACTGGGGTGAGACCGGAGTCATTTCCATGGTGTGAAAATTACAGATTTTAAATTATATATAGTCGCGTCGCGTAATGAGTGTCGAAACAGATCCATCGGCTGTCATATTTTATCATTAGTAAGAGGTAGTACCATGCTACATTGTAGCCGAACTAGGCCGGCATGACCGGGTAAGTAACTCTGACTCACATAATACCTACGTAACACCGTTAAGTGAACTGCGGAGTCGCATTACGTGCGATTTATGAGTAACCGGTGGATCATTGGAAGGGACGAGGAAAGGAGGGCAACATATCAGCACAGTAATTATACAGGAATAGATTTGGCTGAAATTATATACATGGATATAATTTCAGCCAAAAAAAACCTTTATTTATAGATATATATTTCAATCTGGCGTCACATAAACACGAGTACTTTACATATATCCTGGAAAAAATGAGAATCTTATAAAGATTTTACGCACAGTCTAGTAAACCACAGAGCATGGCTAGTTACATCTTAAATCTAGTACGTTTTGTAAAGGGTCGTTGTTACTTTGTATACAGAATGCAGACCGAGCACGCAATATCAATGTGACATAGGGAGTGGCGCCGGCACCTTTAGTATTGTTAAGTTAGAGCTCATTGTCGACTTCAAAATCTACTCATAACGATGAGGTTGTTGTATTGGTAAAGAAATGAAAGAAAATAAGTTTTTTAAAACCTTTATTTATGTAAAAGTTAATATACTCCTATCTTTAAATCCAAATTATTATTTGATATATATTCATGGATATCAAACATGTCCAAATCACTACAATCTACTGTCAATCTCACAAGTTTAGGACATTTCTGTATAACTTGTAACACAACTTCTTTAGATACTACGTATGTGCAATCCAGCCATAATGTTTTAATGTTATTAAGATATCCATTAAATAATAAACGTTTAAGAGTATCATCAAAATCTGATTTTGTCTGATATTTAACAGACAACTTTTCTAAGTTTTGTGTACACTCAAAAAAGAAGATCAATATTTTCTCCATGTTAAAATTGTCCCGACCTATTGTTAGTGTTTGTAACTTAGAAAATATGTTAGGTTTTTCATTTGTTGACAAAACTGATAACCTAAATGATTGTGTCAATAGACAAAGGTATGTGATGTTAGGACAACTTAATCCTAAAGTGATTAGAGACTCTATAGTCATACAGTCATCAGTTTCCCAGAGGGAAAAGTGTGTTAAGTGTTGACCATGAATTTGTAAAAGGTTTGCCAGTGACCGAGAATAAGAGAAAAAAAATACATCTAACCTGTCTAATTTAAGGTTACTCATACTTATTTCATCCAGAATTGCATCTTTGTCTTGATTGGATAAACAAGTAATAACAAGTTCTTTCAAGTTGGGACATATTTTGACTAGTTGTTGTATTTTCTCAGGGGAGGTATAGTGACAATTAATCTTCTTTAATTTCAAAGGGACAATTTCCAACTCTGAACTTATTAACGTAGAACCTATATCACAAGATTCTATATGTAACAGCTCAAGTAGAGGCAGTGCTATGACAAGCAAAACAACACCAGTTTGTGTTACACCACAAACCACCCGATTTGATTTTTCATTACGAGGTGGGTCCATTGCTAATATTCTTATCCGTTTGAGAGTAGCAATATAGCTAAGACCAATATCCGAAACATTTCTAACTAGTACTGAAGCATTAATAGAAGACTTACGAACCTCAACCTTAGAAACTATATTGAGCTCTTCAAGTAAGGGACAACTTACTGAAATCGCTTTGAGGATCTCATCAGTACAAATAAATCTTAAATCTAGGACAACTAAGTTATTAAGTATTCTAATCATACTAATACAGAAATTTTGAGGCATACAATTATCTATGTCAGTTCTACGGAAAACCAGCATTTGAGGGTGTAATAAAATATACAATGGTAGTTGTCGATTTCCTTGATATGGACAACACTCTCTCGACATACACAGAACATCAAACAACCTGAAACAATTTTATAGATGTGTTTATTAAAATTTGAAGGATTATAACAATAATATTTACTATAACAATCGAGCCTTGCATGAAGATAATCAGGGACTATCTATATCATCTCATCTGTTACACTGCTACCTCCTCTTCAAGATTTTCAGTTCCAATTCATGAATTAACAATAAAAATGAGACAAGTGTGTGGAATATTTCATATTTTAAATTTCCAAAATATAGACCTCAAATTTGAATATTCTATAATGGCTTTGATAACATAAACAAATTTTGGCCTTTAAATTAAATTTAAAAGTTTATGGCTCATAAAAGTTTAATCTGTACTCCTTACCCTCTAGGTAGAGTGGACACCAAATAACGATTTACAAAATTAATATGTTGCTGACGTTCAAGCGATTCGAGATCCGGGTAATTTTTTTCTACAAAATAGCTTATATTATTTATTAACTGAATAGTATTTTTAACACAAATTTGAAACAAACTACTTGGTTTTCTGTAAGGCATTTTTACTCTATTGTAGCATAGCCTATCTTGTACGTTACAAAAACTGTCTTATTTATATTTAAAGTTGGTTATCAAATTTTTTATAGCCCTGCTTTGCGTCTCACAGTTGAAAATACAATTAATATGTTTTAAATTTAATCCATTTAACATTAAAAAATAAACAATACGAGTGCATAGTACATATTGTCATTTGACTGTCAAATGTCATTTAAATTCGGCAATTGCCAGAACACAGAAGACTTGTCTAAAACGAAGAAATGCATTGTCTACACGAACGGATTTGTCCACGGACCCCTGAACGATTCCGTTCGTTGGATCTTTTGAGATTTTAAGTTACACCAAACTGAGTTGTCGACTACAGATATTTCCTTCTGCTAAAGGTTCAAGACCAATGGCAATATCGGTTATACAAAACAGTTGCCGTGGTTTACACCATTAGGCTACTCGTAAGCGATCTTCTGCGATATATCGGATTTTTTTCATTGCATATGAGGCAAACGAGCAGGTGTGCCACGAAAGGTAAGTGATCACTCCAGCATAGTACAAGCCTTGTCGTGGCGGTAGGGCTGAGTAGCCTGGGGTGAACCAAGACGACGGACGATGCCAATTGAACCGAGGAGACTAAAGAGCAGGAGGCGCTTATGCGCACGGGGTAAGGAGTGAGGATGGGAATCTTACCCCATCGCACTGTCCTAAAGCTGGTGGGGTTGACCTGTGGTGCGGCCCATCCTATGGAGGTACTATCGTAAATCAGTGTAAATGTTACTAACAACTCCATGCTACAACATAATGTCGTACTTTTTATATGAGCAATTATACCTTTCAGTTTTTATTCTAAAGGTATTGTTGCTTCGAGGACAGACTAGGCGTCGACGTGCAATAGTGATTTGTAGTTCTAAGGCACCACAACAGAGGTGGCATTGATGGTTTCAATGGGTACTTGGCACTATAATGTGCCGCAAGCGCCACACACATCGGGACACCAGCCAGGGCCGGTGATGGCGCATTTCTCCGTGTCAAAAAAAAAAAGTGATCACCAACGACCACAGTCTGTATTATATATAGTTTTAAAATCAAATAGTTGTCCTGTCAACGTAGACATACGGCGATGAGAAACATGATGTATTGTTAGTGTGTTTTGGCTACATAGAAGACTAATATGTCGCAGTCGCAATGGTATAACCCCGTGCCCCGTATGCCTTTAAACCCCGTTAAGGCTGCAATGCAGCCGAATTGAACGGGCACGACAGCAATATCATATGAGCGAGAGGAACCTTGCTCATAGCATTCCATACGGTTTTTGAATAGCCTGTGGCCGGAGTATAAATAAGTTACACTCAAATAATATTAAGAATTTAATTAACTTATAACTAGGTATGGTCTTAATTATTAATATACAATAAAAGTTGTAAACTTAGTTAAATTTAAAATAACTGCTTCTCCTCACACCATGAGAAAAATTTTAGATTCAAAACCTATAAAAATATATGTTGCAGACATAACTTATATTTTCTTGCGTCTCTTCTCGGGTGTGGTAGGAAACATGGCTTCGTCTGCTCGGATAAGGCGGCTGACGGCGCGACTCAGCGACACCTCTGTGAAACATTAAAAAAATCCATTAATTAAAATAATATAAATATAGTTGAGAAATGTGGTTCATATTGTCTATGTGAGCCTTCTTTTATACAGAGTCGGTTAAGCGACTTAGAAGTAGACCCAGGCAGGTTGTGGCCAGGAGGGAGGTTTTCTCGAGGGTGCTACAAACATTACGTATATGCACATACTCGCATTGTACAAATCGCCTTATTTATTATTTAGGGCTAGCCATTTTCAAAAACGCCGTTATGTTTTATGAAGGTCCAACCATTAGTCGGATTGTCATTGCGAGACGTTCTTGAATATGGTGGCCGACGTTTACCCTTGTTGAATATCTTGATGTTCGGCAGTGATGGTGATCGATACACGCATTAGAAAAGTGCAATTGAAAAAATAACTTAACCGCGAAGGATTAAGCGGGAGCTACGCATAACCAGGTAATAGTATTTTTAATTCTCAGTATTCGACGCCATTATTGTTCTCATGTCGAGCAGCGCCGCCAGTGTTAAACTTGGGAACTGAAGCCTGCCAACGAGGCTCATGAAGGCACACTTTATTTCGGTACGTCTAGCATAATTGAATAACGTATAAAGCCGCCTACTTCCTGGCGGAAAACCGTAGGCCCGACAAAACGAATCGGCTCTGCTTTTGAAAATGGTTAGCCGTAATGAAATACGGCGATTAGGCAATCCGACGCCACATATGTAATCAGCGGGACCCCGTGTTACAGGCTGTGTGCTCCGTAAGAAGCTTTTAAGGCTTTTTAGTATTGTGGAGTGTGAAGTATGTCTAGGGAGGGAATGAGGATTGCCCGTCTCTCGTTTCCTCTTTTCGTGTCGGATACATCCACCTAAAAAAACCTTCAGAAACGTCGGGCTAGATAAATAATTAAATAAACCGCGATAAAATCCATAAACGTAGTTTTATTGTAATGGACACATCCCTTTAAACAAGGCAGCTACGCTGTCGCTCGCCATCATTACTAGTCAAGATAATCTCTGACCTGAGGGCGTGGTGTTGGCGAGGCGTCTCATGCGGCGCGTGTTGCGGTCCTGGTCACGAATCTTCTTCTCCATCTCAGCGTTAGTCAGAGTCTCCAGATACGGTGCCCAGGCCTCTGCGTCTGAAGGTTGCCGATACGGAGTCTGTAATATAAATCTTATGTGTATGTTCATCGTCGTCTCAGTACATCCTTCTTCTGATTTTTTTATAGTATGAGGGGGCAAACGGAAAAATCGAAGCATTTTAATGACTACCGACGCTCAAGGACATTCGCATTATTATTATTATTACGCCGATGCGTTGCCCTCCATCATCCCCCCCCCCAATGGGCCACACTCACAAACCGCACGAAACGCGACAGCGATGCTGTCACTTCACGTCGGCATCAAGTGAGCGAGAGGTACTTCCCCTGGTCGTGCCGGCCCACTTCCGTTGCATAGGAGGATGTAGTGTCATACAATTTTCGTGGCACTGGCTCCTCCTTTACAGCATGGCACTACCTCTGCCTAATAACTAGAGTAAATACTAACTAGATTCTGTTTGGATTTCTTTTTGTTTTTCTCCTCTTTGTGTTTCGGCGACGATCACTACGGTGTACGAGTGGCCAACAAGATTTCTACTAAAGTTATTATCATAGTATGAAAGTGCTGCCCTTACTGCTATGATAACATTATTACAGTCTGAATGAACATGACCGGAGTTATGACTCCATGAGCCAAGCGTTCACGTCAGCGCCGAGGTCATTTTAGCTACCGCGCGCGAGCTTCCCCCGGCGTCAGAGTCTCGGGAAGGGGGAACTCTTCCTCTGTTCATGATAATAATAGTTAAGTTAGCTGTTACAAACTCTCATATCGGGATGCATCTATCCTATGAGAGGGGGAAAAAT